>OZ005736.1:132368630-132673244 GCA_963930755.1 Eudasyphora cyanicolor | reverse complement strand
TGTCCGCCGCTATTACGCACTGAAGTCCGTAGTTTCGGTTCAAAGAGAGTATAGGGGCACGTTTGGCGGCAATCCTCCGAGCAGATGGACCATAAAAAAAATTGTTAACAATTTTTCCGAGCATGGGGCAGTCATCAGAAGACCTTACCATCGAAACCCTTCAGTTCGGACGGAGGAAACAATCGCTGCTGTAGCTGATGCCATACAAAACAATCCAAGAGTTTCGACAAGAACCTTATCTGCTCAAATGGGTATAAGCAGACAGACATTGCAGTCAATTATGCACAAAGATTTGGAGTTATTCCCATATAAAATTCAAATGGCCAACAAAGTGAACTCAGCAGACTTCCCGATTCGCTTGGAATTTTGCCAGAATATGCTTCAAATGGTGGGATTGCGGCGAAAATTTCCCAATAAGCTGATATCCAGAAACTCCACATTCCGTTGCCTGACCTTACTGCACCTGACTTGTTCTTGTGGGGTTATTGCAAAGAGTGATACAATCAAGAGTGATCTTCAAGCAGTAATGAACAACTTTTTGGTAAAATGCCGCACATGCATCAACGAGCAGGGGGGCATTTAAATTCCATTATTTTTAAAACTAATTAAGCTATATTTAATTAAATTTAATGAGCTTTAACACGAATAAAAGAAAACTGAATTCCATACACTGAACACAAAGTTAGTTGAGTTTCTTAATGTAGCAATATTCATCAGCCACACTGTACCAGTGCACATAAACGCTTATAGTTCGGAACAGTGCAATGTATTTAAAGAAAATACTGTTAACCGACCTTTCGGTACCTTTAGAGGTGGGAGGTACCCTTTCGGTACCTCCCACACTAATTGACAGATTAATTTAATAAATATTACATTACACACGAAGTGAGGGCATACCTAAGTCGGTTTACCCGACTGAAAATTTCTTACTTGTTGCTCATATTTTGTGCATATTTTGCATATTTTTAGCATATCACAAATATGCAAAATAAATTAAAAATATGCACCTGTTTTTCGATTCCTTTTTCTTTGAAACGAATTTTGGTCCAACCAAAATTGTTCTATCAATCTGTAAAAAAAATATGCACTTGCATATAATCCGAGGTCTAGTAATTATCCATTACTAAGATATATCGAACATCTGTAAATATATATTTTTTTAAAAAATGCGAAACTGTTATTATTAGGCATGTTTTCGTTACAAGCTAGCACTTTTAGTTTAGCACTTTGCAACGAAAACAATTGACTTCCACTAACTGGCACATAAGCAATAAGTGGCGGATTTTCACTATCTGGTAGCAATGGTGTCATGAGTTGCGAAGAAAGAACAGTGCGAAACAGACAAACAATTCGTGAAAAGTATTTTTAAAACATATATTTACTATTCTATGTTCAATTGTTTACACTCTTTTGCAAATATTAAAATAATTTCCCATTTTTGTTCTTCTTCTTCCCTTTAATTTACAATAATTGATAAAATCTCTCCAAAAATGGGATGCCATATTGCTAAATATAGGGTGCCCAATCTGGCAACATCATACTCGTTTAAGACAGGGACACAAGCACCAAACTTCATCGGGAACTAATAGTGCTTAAAAGTGCTTAGCTCCCCATACAAATTAAGCACTTATGGTGTAAGGAAACACGCCTAATATAATATATGTGCAAATATTGCGCGACTAACGCTACATTCGTACGCATTTTCGGATTAAAATATAAAAATTTTTTTGGTGTTTCAAAAGAGATACCTTCAACGTTCATTTTTTATATTTACACGCTGAAAAAAAATCGCTTCTGTAGTATATTGACTCAAACATATTCTGCTTGAAATATACATATGCTTAGGGTACACCCTAAATATATAATATTTGACACACAAAAATTTTATATGTTTGGGAGGATATTGTTCTAAACAAAAATATGTTACAATGCTAAAGATTATTTTGTATTTAAGTATTTTGGCAATGTACCAGTTCCTTAATTTAAAGACATTGACAAAAAGTGATGAATTGGAATACTTATAAATTAAAATTTATTGGTGTAAAACAAAGCCTATTGCTGCTAAAGACATTTTTAACTACAAAGTTCAACACGAAATCTAAAACCAGTAAGGCTAAAGTCGGGCGGGGCCGACACAACTCTCGTAATATTGAAAAACTCTGATATATAAATTTTGTAATTCATGTATAAATTGTTTACATAAATTTACTTTTGGGACATTTTATACTTAAATAATACCCTGTACCACAGTGTGGCGTAGGGTATAAAAACGATTGGATCTAAAGAGCCAAATCGGATGAAACATATATATGGGAGCAATAGCTAAATCTTTACCGATTTTCTTCAAATTCGGCAATGTTGGTTCATGGATCAAGAAACTCTACCATTCTAAATTTCAAGACATTGGATGTAAAATATAGCTTCTATAGAACTAAAGGGCCAAATCGGACCAAACATATATATGGGAGCTATAGCTAAATTTTAACCGATTTTCTTCAAATTCGGTAGTGTTGGTTCATGGATCAAGAAACTCTACCATTCTAAATTTCAAAATGATTGGATGTAAAATACAGCTTCTACAGGACTAAAAACAAAATCGGACGAAATATATATATGGGAGCTATAGTTAAATCTTAACCGATTTTCTTCAAATTCGGCAATGCTGGTTAATGGATCATGAAACTCCACCATTCTAAATTTCAGAACGATTGGATGTAAAATACAGCTTCTATAGAAATAAAGGGCCAAATCGGACGAAACATATATATGGGAGCTATAGCTAAATCTTAACCGATTTTATTCAAATTCGGTAGTGTTGGTTCATGAATCAAGAAACTCTACCATTCTAAATTTCAAAATGATTGGATGTAAAATGCAGCTTCTTCAGGACTAAAGAGCTATAGCTAAATCTAAACCGATTTTCTTCAAATTCGGCAATGTTGGTTCATGGATCAAGAAACTCTACCATTCTAAATTTCAAAACGATTGGATGTAAAATACAGCTTTTATAGGACTAAATGGCCAAATCAGACGAAACATATATATGGAAGCTATAGCTAAATCTTAACCGATTTTCTTCAAATTCGGCTATGTTGGTTCATGGATCAAGAAACTCTACCATTCTAAATTTCAAAACGATTGGATGTAAAATACAGCTTTTATAGGACTAAATGGCCAAATCAGACAAAACATATATATGGGAGCTATAGCTAAATCTTAACCGATTTTCTTCAAATTCGGCAATGTTGGTTCATGGATCAAGAAACTCTACCATTCTAAATTTCAAAACGATCGGATGTAAAATACAGCTTCTATAGGACTAACGGGCCAAATCGGACGAAACATATATATCGGAGCTATAGCTAAATCTTAACCGATTTTCTTCAAATTCGGTAGTGTTGGTTCATGGATCAAGAAACTCTACCATTCTAAATTTCAAAACCAGTAAGGAAAGGCTAAAGTCGGGCGGTGCCGACTATATAATACCCTACACCACTCTCGTAATATTGAATAACTCTGATATATAAATTTTGTAATTCATGTATAAATTGTTTACATAAATTTAATTTTGGGACATTTTATACTTAAAGGGTATAAAAAAGATTGGATCTAAAGAGCCAAATCGGATGAAACATATATATGGGAGCTATAGCTAAATCTTACCCGATTTTCTTCAAATTCGGTAGTGTTGGTTCATGGATCAAGAAACTCTACCATTCTAAATTTCAACACGATTGGATGTAAAATACAGCTTTTATAGGACTAAAGGGCCAAATCGGACGAAACATATATATGGGAGCTATAGCTAAATCTTAACCGATTTTCTTCAAATTCGGCAATGTTGGTTCATGGATTAAGAAACTCTACCATTCTAAATTTCAAAACGATCGGATGTAAAATACAGCTTCTATGGGACTAAAGGACCAAATCGGACGAAAGATATATATGGGAGCTATATCTAAATCTGCACGATTTTCTTCGAATTCGGCAATGTTGGTTCATGGATCAAGAAACTCTACCATTCTAAATTTCAAAACGATCGGATGTAAAATACAGCTTCTATAGGACTAAAGGGCCAAATCGGACGAAACATATATATGGGAGATATAGCTAAATCTTAACCGATTTTCTTCAAATTCGGCAATGTTGGTTCATGGATCAAGAAACTCTACCATTCTAAATTTCAAAACGATCGGATGTAAAATACAGCTTCTATGGGACTAAAGAGCAAAATCGGACGATACATATATATGGGAGCTATAGCTAAATCTTAACCGATTTTCTTCAAATTCGGCAATGTTGGTTCATGGATCAAGAAACTCTACCATTCTAAATTTCAAAACGATCGGATGTAAAATACAGCTTCTGTAGGACTAAAGGGCCAAATCGGACGAAACATATATATGGGAGCTATAGCTAAATCTTAACCGATTTTCTTCAAATACGGCAATGTTGGTTCATGGATCAAGAAACTCTACCATTCTAAATTTCAAGACGATCGGATGTAAAATACAGCTTCTATAGGACTAAAGGACCAAATCGGACGAAAGATATATATGGGAGCTATATCTAAATCTGAACCGATTTTCTTAAAATTCTGCAATGTTGGTTCATGGATCAAGAAACTCTACCATTCTAAATTTCAAAACGATCGGATGTAAAATACAGCTTCTATAGGACTAAAGGGCCAAATCGGACGAAACATATATATGGGAGATATAGCTAAATCTTAACCGATTTTCTTCAAATTCGGCAATGTTGGTTCATGGATCAAGAAACTCTACCATTCTAAATTTCAAAACGATTGGATGTAAAATACAGCTTTTATAGGACTAAAGGGCCAAATCGGACGAAACATATATATGGGATTTATAGCTAAATCTTAACCGATTTTCTTCAAATTCGGCAATGTTGGTTCATGGATCAAGAAACTTTACCATTCTAAATTTCAAAACGATCGGATGTAAAATACAGCTTCTGTAGGACTAAAGGGCCAAATCGGACGAAACATATATATGGGAGCTATAGCTAAATCTTAACCGATTTTCTTCAAATTCAGCAATGTTGGTTCATGGATCAAGAAACTCTACCATTCTAAATTTCAAAACGATTCGGATGTAAAATACAGCTTCTATAGGACTAAAGGACCAAATCGGACGAAAGATATATATGGGAGCTATATCTAAATCTGAACCGATTTTCTTAAAATTCTGCAATGTTGGTTCATGGATCAAGAAACTCAACCATTCTAAATTTCAAAACGATTGGATGTAAAATACAGCTTCTATAGGACTAAAGGCCCAAATCGGACGAAAGATATATATGGGAGCTATATCTAAATCTGAACCGATTTCAACCAAATTCCATAGCGATCTTAACAGCCGCGAAATACTCTAAACTGCAAAATTTCAGAACGATCGGAGTGAAATTGCGACCTGTAGTCGACGAACAACTTTACATGGACAGACGGACGGACGGACGGACGTACGGACGGACGGACGGACGTACGGACGGACGGACGGACAGACATCGTTAAATCGACAAAGCTAGTGATTCTGTGTCGATCGGTATACTTTAAGGTGGGTCTAGCTGTGTTATTTTAAGGTGTTACAAACATCTGCCGTGAAACAAACTTATAATACCCTGTACCACAGTGTGGTGTAGGGTATAATCATGAAATTTTGTTTGGAACGCATATTAATATATTAGAACAAAATATATTTGCGCACTGACTTTCACAAATAAAATATGAGCTTACCCACAAACAAAGTTATTGTTTAAGATGTTTTCCGTCCGTCCGTCCGTCCGTCTGTCCACGTAAAGTTGTTCGTCGACTACAGGTCGCAATTTCATTCCGACCGTTCTGAAATTTTGCAGTTTAGAGTATTTCGCGGCTGTTAAGATCGCTATTGAATTTGGTTGAAATCGGTTCAGATTTACATACAGCTCCCATATATATGTTTCGTCCGATTTGGACCTTTAGTCCTATAGAAGCTGTATTTTACATCCGATCGTTTTGAAATTTAGAATGGTAGAGTTTCTTGATCCATGAACCAACATTGCAGAATTTGAAGAAAATCGGTTAAGATTTAGCTATAGCTCCCATATATATGTTTCGTCCGATTTGGCCCTTTAGTCCTGTAGAAGCTGTATTTTACATCCAATCATTTTGAAATTTAGAATGGTAGAGTTTCTTGATCCATGAACCAACACTACCGAATTTGAAGAAAATCGGTTAAGATTTAGCTATAGCTCCCATATATATGTTTCGTCCGATTTGGCCATTTAGTCCTATAAAAGCTGTATTTTACATCCAATCGCTTTGAAATTTAGAATGGTAGAGTTTCTTGATCCATGAACCAACATTGCCGAATTTGAAGAAAATCGGTTAAGATTTAGCTATAGCTCCTATACATATGTTTCGTCCGATTTTGCTCTTTAGTCCTGAACAAGCTGTATTTTACATCCAATCATTTTGAAATTTAGAATGGTAGAGTTTCTTGATCCATGAACCAACACTACCGAATTTGAAGAAAATCGGTTAAGATTTAGCTATAGCTCCCATATATATGTTTTGTCCGATTTGGCCCTTTAGTTCTATAGAAGCTGCATTTTACATCCAATCGTTTTGAAATCTAGAATGGTAGAGTTTATTGACCCATGAACCAACACTACCGAATTTAAAGAAAATCGGTTAAGATTTAGCTATAGCTCACATATACATGTTTCGTTCGATTTGGCCCTTTAGTCATGTAGAAGCTGTATTTTACATCCAATCATTTTGAAATTTAGAATGTTAGAGTTTCTTGATCTATGAACCAACACTGCCGAATTTGAAGAAAATCGGTTAAGATTTAGCTATAGCTCAAATGAATATGTTTCGTCCGATTTGGCCCTTTAGTCCTATAAAAGCTGTATTTTACATCCAATCGTTTCGAAACTTAGAATGGTAGAGTTTCTTGATCCATGAACCAAGGCTTCCGAACTTGAAGAAAATCGGTTAAGATTTAGCTATAGCTCACATATATATGTTTCGTCCGATTTGGCCCTTTAGTTTTATAGAATCTATATTTTACATCCACTCGTTTTGAAATTTAGAATGGTAGAGTTTCTTGATTCATGAACCAACATTGCCGAATTTGAAGAAAATCGGTAAAGATTTAGCTATAGCTCCCATATATATGTTTCATCCGATTTGGCTCTTTAGATCCAATCGTTTTTGTACCCTACACCACACTGTGGTACAGGGTATTATTTAAGTATAAAATGTCCCAAAAGTAAATTTATGTAAACAATTTATACATGAATTACAAAATGCATATATCAGAGTTATTCAATATTACGAGAGTGGTGTAGGGTATTATATAGTCGGCACCACCCGACTTTAGCCTTTCCTTACTGGTTTTTAAATAAAATTTATTTGCTAACAGGTATATAATATTCAAAAAATTCGTTTCCAAATATATTTTCCTTCAATACAAACATATCAAAAACGGCGATTTTTCTCCGTGAATAAATGTATTTAAGAATGAATATATGTTTATAAATGAATGTTATGGGATATCTCTATTACCACTACAAATAATGATAAAAACACCTTAAAAACGTATTTTTTATACCCTACACCACACTGTTGTACAGGGTATTATAAGTTTGTTCCACGGCAGATGTTTGTAACACCTGAAAATAACACAGCTAGACACACCTTAAAGTATACCGATCGACTCAGAATCACTAGCTGAGTCGATTTAACGATGTCCGTCCGTCCGTCTGTCCATGTAAAGTTGTTCGTCGACTACAGGTCGCAATTTCACTCCGATCGCTCTGAAATTTTGCAGTTTAGAGTATTTCGCGGCTGTTAAGATCGCTATTGAATTTGGTTGAAATCGGTTCAGATTTAGATATAGCTCCCATATATATCTTTCGTCCGATTTGGCCCTTTAGTCCTGTAAAAGCTGTATTTTGCATCCAATCGTTTTGAAATTTAGAATGGTAGAGTTTCTCGATCCATGAACCAACATTGCCGAATTTGAAGAAAATCGGTTGAGATTTTGCTATAGCTTCCATATATATGTTTCGTCCGATTTTGCTCTTTAGTCCTGTAGAAGCTGTATTTTACATCCAATCATGTTGAAATTTAGAATGGTAGAGTTTCTTGATCCATGAACCAACACTACCGAATTTGAAGAAAATCGGTTGAGATTTAGCTATAGCTCCCATATATATGTTTCGTCCGATTTGGCCATTTAGTCCTATAAAAGCTGTATTTTACATCCAATCGTTTTGAAATTTAGAATGGTAGAGTTTCTTGATCCATGAACCAACATTGCCGAATTTGAAGAAAATCGGTTAAGATTTATCTATAGCTCCCATATATATGTTTCGTCCGATTTTGCTCTTTAGTCCTGTAGAACCTGTATTTTACATCCAATCATTTTGAAATTTAGAATGGTAGAGTTTCTTGATCCATGAACCAACACTACCGAATTTGAAGAAAATCGGTTAAGATTTAGCTATAGCTCCCATATACATGTTTCGTCCGATTTGGCCCTTTAGTCCTGTAGAAGCTGTATTTTACATCCAATCATTTTGAAATTTATAATGGTAGAGTTTCTTGATCCATGAACCAACACTGCCGAATTTGAAGAAAATCGGTTAAGATTTAGCTATAGCTCCCATATATATGTTTCGTCCGATTTGGCCCTTTAGTTCTATAGAAGCTGTATTTTACATCCAATCGTTTTGAAATTTAGAATGGTAGAGTTTATTGATCCATGAACCAACAGTACCGAATTTGAAGAAAATCGGTTAAAATTTAGCTATTGATGTAAACAATTTATACATGAATTACAAAATTTATATATCAGAGTTATTCAATATTACGAGAGTGGTGTAGGGTATTATATAGTCGGCCCCGCCCGACTTTAGCCTTTCCTTACTGGTTTTCTAATAAAGTTAAGAGATATGATGTGAGGAACCATTTTTTAATACTTTTTGTTTTAATGTACACCCACAAATATTTTTTAACATCTAGTCTTATATTCCATTAACCAAACTAAAGATGGATCAATTTTAAAATTTTTTGGTTGGTGGACTGTTTCTGGGATTTGCCCATATATATAATTAGAGTTTTTTCCCGGGAACATGATCCCGGGAAATCCCCGGAAAAAGTCATATTTTCCACTGCTGTGTTTTTGCGTAGTGCCATTTGCAAACAATATTTTTTATTTTTCAATGAAAAAACAGAAAAGAGGTATGTATTTTTAATATTTGCTTGCTTTTGTTCAATATTAATAATTAGCCAATTTCTACTACACCATTTTCAACTGTAATTCAAAAAAAATCAATTCAATTTCGAATAAGATCAATTGAAATTCGAAGATTCAATTGATATTCGAAATACATCAATTGAAATTCGAAAATGTAAACAAATCTGCACATAAGATTGGGTATCTGCACACCCTGTATTTTGCGCTGAACAGTAGATACTTCAAACACATTGCACTGTATGAAATGGTAAGTGTCTATGTGTACTGGTATTTACGTTATGCGCCGTTCGATTTTGGTATGATTTGGCCATTTTGTGTGGGGGTATTCAAGCATTTATGTGCACTGGTATTAAAGTTTTAAGCAGTTCACTTTTGGTACAAAATGGTCCCTTTCTGTGGGATGTACCAAAAGGGCGAAGCCACGTCCACCATTTTTATACCCTCCATCGTAGGATGGGGGTATACTAACTTTGTTATTCCGTTTGCAACACCTTGATTATTAATCTGTGACCCCATAATGTACACGGGGGAGGGAAATCTCCATTTTTGATTCGAAAGAAAATATATTTGGAAAAAAATTTTAAATAGTATATGTTTGTTAGAAAATAAATTTTATTTGAAAATCAAGAAATTTAGTTTGGAACGTATATATGAATACTCGTATATAACAACAAAATATATTTGCGAACTAACTTTTACAAATAAAATATCTGTTTACACACGAACAAAGTTATTGTTTAAGAAGTATCGCAAATATATTTTATTTAAAAAACACTTTTAAAAATCTGCTGAGTTTTTCGAATATAAGTTAGTTTTCAGTAGATTTTGTGTTATACTTTATAGTTAAAAATGTCACAAGCAGCATTAGCTTTGTTTTATAGCACTAAGTTTTACTTAATAAATATTACAATTCATCAATTTGTTGTCCATCCATCTATGCAATTTATAGTTATGAAAGATTTTAGGATTTAAATTTGAATTTAATTTTACATCATATACATTTTCTAAAAATATTGCATTTGAACTTATGAAAAACAGAAAACTTTCCCTTAAATTAAGGCATTGATACATTGCACATATATATTTCAAGCAGAATATGTCTGCGACAATATACTACAGAAGTGTTTTTTTTTTCAGTGTGGTCGTCGTGAATTTCAAAGACGATTTAGCCATGTCTGTCTGTTGAAATCACGCTACTTTCCGTAATAATAGAGCCAGTTTTTGGTAGAAATACTTCTAATAGTTGCAGGTCATTTGGGATTGTAAATGGGCAATATCGGTCAATGCTGCCGTATAGAGGCCGCTTTAAAATACGGGGTTTGAGCCATATATACCATATTTTTAAAGCAATTTGGCTGAAAGTTTGCAGTTTATATTCTATTTTGATAAGAAATCGGTTCATATTTTGTTAAAGTCAACCTATAGAGTCGACCAGAAAGTGTTTTTTAGGATTTTAAAAAAAATGACTTAGCATCACTTTTAAAAGGAATCGGTCAATGGCAAAAACATATCTCTTAACGAGAGCTCGTAGGTCGACTGGAAAGTGTTTTTCTTTGGATTTAAAATAAACGAAAAGTTGCATTGGAGAACGATTATTTTGATAATAAAACTGAATAATTTGTAAACGTTGTTCTTGCGTATATCTCTCCATGATAAAATTGTAAACACTGCTGAATACAATGAAAAACAAATGACAGATCATGACATATTACAAACGGCCGAAACGTCACTTCAAAATCATATCATCCCCATTGGAAACCCGTTATATCCTCCCCCACTAAGGTGAGGGTATAAATAGCGGTTAATTATTTTACTTGACACAATTATAGCTGTTCGAATAACACATAACAATAGCATCGCCAGCAAACAGATCCGGGTCGTACCTAATACTCGTACATGGAGGACTTCGATTATAACAACAGGAGTTTGAGAACATGGTCGAGAGAAAGTATAAAATATGTGTGGCTGGTTGACGGCGGCTGGATAAATGCAAATCCCATCGGCGCCAGCGATAAATTCACACAACTGCATGGTTATGTTCTCTGTAATGTTTGCGAACAACCACCATTGAGGATTACAGATAAGTGTCCGATGATAAACGACTCCGTTTTATGGTGTTTTGTGGGTTACAGATCGGGTGTGTGTTTCTAAAACAAGGAAACATTTTTACGCGCTTTATCCAAGAACGGCGATTAAGCAAAGCGGCAGTTTATTTAGTCGTTATGAATAAAAACTATGTGTCATTTGAATAGAACAAATGCCAAATCTACTCGGTGCAAAATCCCCTTTTACGATATGTTTGAATAGAAAGAAAATGTGTTGGGAACAGAACTTTTTAAATCTATATATATATAAAATTGTTGCGTGACTTGCTGACAGACTGATTGACTGACTGATCATCGCCCAGACCAAATGGCTGAAGCTGGAATCATGAAATTTGGTAGAAGTGTAGCCCTTGGGATGTAGACGAGCAATAAGACGGGATTTTTCGAAATTCGTACTATTAACCGCTCAATGGGGCAAAAAGGGATAAATATGGTAGCACCGCCAAATCTAAACGGAATGAACTAGAATCGTGAAATTTGGTGTGAGGGTGAGGATTTTTTTAAAATCCGAACATTTACGCGCACTGTGGGGTAAAAAGGGATAAATGTGGTACAACAGCCAAATCCAAATGGCAAGAACTAGAATCGTGAAATTTGCTGTTAGAGTAGCTCTTGGGACGTAAACTACAACAAGGAACGATTTTTTTAAAATTTTTGGGGCACAATGGGACAGAAAGGGATAAATGTGGTACCACCGCCAGCTTTAACATCTAGAATTAGAATGGTGAAAATTGAAGCGTGGGATGTTCTTAGGACAACGGATCGGCGTAGTCGGCTTTTTTTGTAATCGTACTTTTCGGGGCACAGTGGGGCAAAAAGTGTAAAATAGGGTACAGTGGATTAAAAATGTTAGATATGGTCCCATGGTTCTAGGGTGTTAAGTATGGTAGTGTGGAGACAAATTTTAAATACGGTACAGTGAAACAAAAAGTGTTAAATATGGAACAGTGAGACAAAAAGTGTTAAATATGGCACAGTGGGGTAAAAAGGGTTAATTATGGTACAGTGGGGCAAAAATGGTTAAGTATTGTAAAGTGAGACAAAATGGATTAAACATTGTACAGTGGGGCAAAAAGGGTTAACTATGGAGCAGTGGTGCAAAAATGTATTAACTATGATACATTGGGGCAAATATAGTACAGTGTGACAAAAATGGTTAACTATGGTAGGGTAGGTCAAATAGGGGTTAAGTATGGTAGAGTGTTGAAAATTTTTAAATATGGTGCAGTGAGACAATAAGTTTTAAATATGGTACAGTGAGACAAAAAGTGTTAAATATGGTACAGTGAGACAAAAGGATATGGCACAGTGGGACATAAAGAGTTAAATATGGTACAGTGAGACAAAAAGGGTTAAATATGGCACAGTTGGACAAAATGGATTAAATATGGTACAGTGGGGCAAAAATTTTTAACTATGATACAGTGGGGAAAAGAAAGGATATGATACTGTGGGTCAAAAAGGGACAAAAACGTGTTAAATATGATACAGTGTAGCAAATAGGATTAAATATGACACAGTGGGGCAAAAAGTGTTAAACATGTTACAGTGAGGCAAGGGTTTAATATTGCACAATGGGACAAGAAAGGGTTAACCATAGTACAGCGGGGAAAAATAGTTAATAGTGGTAAAGTGGGACAAGAAGTGTTAAATATGGTACAGTGGGCCAAAAAGCGTTACCTCGGAAACAATGAGGCAAAAATGTGTTAACTATGGTACAGTGGGACAAAAATGATTAAATATGGTACAATGTGGAAAAAATATTGACTATTGTACGGTGGGTCAAAATGGTTAAATATGGTACAGTGGGGAAAATGGTTAAAAATGGTACAGTGGGACAAAAATGGTTAAATATGGTACTGTAGGACAAAAAGATGTTAAATATGATTCTGTGGGCAAAGGCGTTACACATTGGGCAAAAACATGGAAAATAAATATGACTTCAGAAGTAATTTTTTCAAATGTTATGCTTTTAGTTAAAGTTTAAAATTATGATGCAGAGTGGCTAAAAGGTGTTAAATAGGGCTGATTGTACCAAAAAGTGTTAAATATGGTACAGTGAAGCAAAAAGGGTTAAAAATGGTAAAGGGTGGCAAAATGATTAAATGTGGTAAGTGGGGAAAAAACGTGTTATATGTTCCAGATATGTATGTATACAATTTCGTACTGCAGAAGAACAGTGGAATAATTAAATACTGAATTAAGTTAAGTAGTACAATGATTCAAGGCCAGAGTGCGAATGTTAACCATAAAAAGTTAAACGTGTCACAGATATGAGACACAAAGGGTAAAATACGGCCTAAGGATGCGAATATGGCTCTTAGAATATAAACTTTGGTGTTCTCTAAATGCACACTTTTAGTGACACTGTTGGGGCACAAACTATTAAATGTTGTACAGTGGTGCAAAAATGGTTAATTATGACACATTGAGTTAAATATAGTACAATGGAGATAAAATGATTAAATATGATCCCAATGGCAATTGTAAGTCTTGCAATTTAAACTAGGCACTCATTTTACCTTCTTTTTAAATTAAAGCTTTTAACGACACCGTGGGGCAAACATTGATTTATATTGTACCAGGGTGTGAATGTAGCTATTGGAATATAAACTAGGGGAAAAAGGCAAACTATGATCCAAATAAGAGTTTTTGACATTTAGAGCCACAGAAGGGAAAAGAGATAAATATCGTACCTTGATGCCAGGAACATAAACAAGAAATTAACCGCAGATTTCCGTATTCTATTGTACAGATTAATTTTTCCTCATATGGAATAGTAATTTGTTTTTACATATTCTATAGTACCCTAAACAGAAAATTAATAAATGATGGGGGCTGCGAAGCGCACCGAGTTAAAGCTAGTATTATATATTTCTGAGCAAATAAAATTTATTTGAAAATCAATAACATTTATTTGGAACGTATGTAGGTATATATTAATATATTACAACAAAATATATTTTGCAAACTCAAATAAAATATGTGTTTAAACACAAAAAAAAATATTGTTTAGAAAATTCTCCAAATATATTTATTTAAAAATAAAAAAGATTTTCAAAACTTTGCAGACTTTTCGGACTTTCTTTTTTATTTTTCCTTGATTTCGCATTAAATTCTGTTTTCAATCAACCATTTTAAATTTCTAAATATTCTAAGTCATCGTTAGTTGTAAATCCTTCGAGTAATTTATTGTTTTCCAAGATTATACGATTTCAATTATAAAATACATATTTTTCGAAACATTAAAAATTTCTAGAAAATTAACTCTGAATTGTTGGAAAATTTAACAAAATTAAATTATCGGTATATTTTTTAAATACTTAAATGCAAATAATTCTTTTGTTTCGAAATTAATATTCGCAAATAAAAAAATATTAGGATGGAAACAAACATTTGTTTAGACCAACATCTTCCCGAATATATAATATTTGTGTGTATCAAATATTATATATTTACCCTAAATATATATATGTTTCAAGCCGAATATGTCTGTGACAATATAACGGGGTTTCCAATAGGGATGATATGATTTTGAAGTGACGTTTCGGCAATTTGTAATATGTCATGATCTGTCATTTGTTTTTCATTATATTCAGTAGGGTTTACAATTTCATCATGGAGAGATATAGGCAAGAACAACGTTTACCATTAATTATTCAGTTTTATTATCAAAATAATCGTTCTCCAATTGCAACTTTTCGTGCATTTCCAATACATTTTTTTAAAATAAAAAAAACACTTTCTAGTCGGCGTACCGTTAAGGAGCTAGAGCAAAAATAAACTTTCCGTCCACATTTTTCGTGCATTTCCAATCCATTTTTTTTTTAAATCCAAAAAAAAAACATTTTCCAGTCGACCTACAACCATGACACCCATGAGCAATATTTTAGCTCTCGTTAAGAGCTATCTTTTTGCCATTGACCGATTGTGGTTGCGAGAAAAGTTTGGAGATTCGATTATTTCAAGAAATTGTGATATTGAATGAATGTGGGGTTATTTGAAGTTACTTGTCTTTCGAAATAAACCAGACTCTCTTCAAGCTTTACAAGTCAATATTGATCGTGCCATTCATGACATACGACATGATTTAGTGGACAAAGTGCTCGAAAATTGGGTTCATCGAATTCGTTCCTGTAGAAGAAGTCGTGGAGGCCATTTGAATTGTCAGTTGTACTTCACATTAAATAAAAAACTTTTGAATTTCCTTAACAATAAGTGTGTTTTTTCAAAGAAATCATATCACTTTTATTGGAAAACCCTGTATAGTTCCAGCGCCAGTGTGGCGGGAGTTAAAAATAGAAAAGTACAATGTTATATATATTTTATGTTTTTGATCGTTGACCTGTTGAGTATTCAGTTTTGGTTATTGTTCGGCTTGAGGTCCTTTTTTGTAATTAAAAAGCGATTTGATCTTTTTTTAACTATTTATTTTTATTTTCCTATATTTCGACTAACTTCGTTAGTCATCATCAGGGAGTTTTAATCTAGTACAAAAACACGAAAAACAGATTCAAAAAACACAATTATTTAAACTATGATATTTTTAACATACAATTTTAAATTTCGCTTTTAAACAGTTCGACATGTTTCTTTGAAGTTACTTGTCAACTAACATTTTTCCGTTCGTGCTTATTAATTATATGTCTATACATCTGAGAGCATTTATCTGCGTCTGTTTTATAGTTAAGTCTCTTCTCCGTCGGGATATTTGTTATACAGTGCATATCTAATTTGTATCGTCTGTATGGATTCTTCTCAAATGGACCATTTTGTACCAAAACTTAACAGTTTATAATTATAGCGTGATCCAATTCGAGGTTCCCTACTTTTTTTAAAAAAAACACAGAAAATTCAAATTGAATGGGGAATGTTTATTATCATTTGAAAGAACATTCTTTGGCATTTATTTTTTGAAGATTATGTCTATCAAATGTTGGCCGCGGCTACGTCTCAGATGGTCCATCCGTTAAGTCTAATTTTCGATGACTCGTTCGAGCTTTTCTACTGGCAACTGGCGAATGACACGCGTCATGTTTTGCTCCAAGGCCTGAATCGAAGCGGGTTTGTCCGCATAAACTTTAGACTTTACATATCCCCACAGGAAAAAGTCTAACGGTGTGATATCACACGATCTTGGTGGCCAATCGACCGGCCCAAAACGTGAAATTATCTGCTCACCGAAGTGTTCTCTCAATAAATACATTGATTGATGCGATGTGTGGGAAGCGGCGTATTCTTGATGAAGCTTCAATTTCAGACATCAAATAGTCGGTTATCATGACACGATAACGTTCGCCATTGACGGTTACGTTCTCACCGGCATCATTTTTAAAGAAATATGGACCGATGATTCCGGTACGTCGGATCGGGAATCGGTCAAGGGCAAAAAGATAGCCCTTAACGAGAGCTAAAATATTGTTCATGGGTGTCAAGGTCGTGGGCCGACAGGAAAGTGTTTTTTGGATTTAAAAAAAATGGACTTAGCGCAGTGGGCGAACGATTATTTTGATAATAAAACTGATTAATTTGTAAAGGTTGTTCAGGTGTAAGTATTTCCATGATGAAATGCCAAACAATACTGAACAAGAAACATGATAGCATGACACGACTCACACGTGATTTGTCAAAGAAAACGTCTATTGGAAAAGGTATCTATACCTTGATCACCCTATACAAGGTGGCGCAAAAGTAATCCTCCTATCAGAAAATGCTATAAATTTTGTGATTGGCCCCTAATGTCAGTTCTGCTTTGACATTTGTGTAGTAAACATATGCGAAATACACGTTAATAAACAATGTTACGCTACATTGCTCCAGAACGCGGAATATTGCTGACTATTTATTTGAAGATGATTTTTCATCAAAAATAATCATGAGTGATGAGGCCCATTTCCATCTTAGCGGGTACGTAAATAAGCAAAATTTACGCTTCTGGGGCACTGAAAATCCGCGTGTAACCCACGAAAAGCCATTACACCCGCTCAAAGTCACTGTATGGTGTGCTGTGTTCGCTGGAGGAGTCATCGGACCTTTTTTCTTCGAAGACGTCGCGGGCCAAACGGTTGCTGTGAATGGTGAGCGCTACAGAGCAATGATCAACGAGTTCTTTTTGCCGCAACTTGATGAATTGGGATTGGAAAACATGTGGTTCCAACAGGACGGTGCAACGGCACACACTGCACGTGCCACAGCCGATATGCTGAAGGATGCATTTCCCGGGCGCCTAATCTCCCGTTTTGGCGCTTTGCAATGGCCAGCAAGATCGCCTGATTTGACCGCTCCAGACTTCTTTTTGTGGGGCTTTTTGAAGTCGCGGGTTTATGTCAACAAGCCTAAGACTCTTGCAGCTCTTAAAGACAATATCCGTCAAGAATGTGAGGACCTATCGCCGGAAGTTTTGGCCAAAGTGATGGAAAATGCCATAAAAAGGGCTCAAATGACAATCAACTGTGGCGGCGGCCATTTACATGACATCATATTCTCGACTTGATGTAAAAAAAATTAAAAGACCAAATAAAAATAATCCACAAGAAGAATCAAAGTTTTTCATTTTTTTTTTTAAATTACAGCCAAAAAACATCGAAAGGTTATTTTTGCGCCACCTGTTATAATACCAATGCATAAAAATACTTGCAATTTTGTACAGCGTAATGTTTTAATGGTACCTACAGTCCGGTAGAAAATGGGCATTATTGTCCCGCCCTTTTAGTACCTCCCGCCCAAATGGACTATTTTGCACCAAACAGCTTGAAACCTTAACACCACTGCATACAACAACATTAAATGTTGTACAGTGTAGTGCATTTATAGTACCTACAGTTCACTGAAAAATCAGCGCCGCTGACACGCCCCTTTTGGTACCTCCCATACAAATGGACTATTTTGCAAATAATTGACCATTTTATGAGTGTAATTTGAAATGACGTACCAGCAAAGAAGGCCATTAAAAAAGCGAAAAGATTCATAAACTTTTTTTTTTATTAAGAATGGACGTCTCAAATACAATTGCACTAAATTTGTTATTTGATTACGCCTTAATAGTCTGACAATCCACAAATCTAGCCAAAAACGACAAATTAGTTAACTTTGGTTTTTGCTTTCCTGAAAAAGCATGAACATATGGGTTACGGAATTTGGGATTTCAGGTGACGATGTGTGGAATTACAGAATTTGCTAAATTGTAACTCTTTATTGGGGGATGAACCAGAAGGTGTGTACCAAATTGACCCATCTTCAAAATGCCGAACATACTTAGGGTCGTGTCGAAAATAGCAACAAGTCTCTTAGTGGATGGAACGAGAATTGATGTTTTCTGCCATCTTTTGAAAAGCTTTGGCAAACGGTTAAAGGTGTCTATACCTGCAGTGTTTTATTATTTCAATTCGTTTCTAATGCAACCACTGTTTTGAAGTTAATATCATTCAACAAACATTGGCCGTAAAAATTTTGACACGTGTGTCAGTCTATGTCATATACATCAGAAGCATTTAATGGATTTGACGTGCTTTATCCTTCCACTTCGGTCCTGTTCTGTTTTGTTAATTTTCTGCTCCTTCGTTCACAGTCTAAAATAACAAACATTTTAGACTGTGAACGAACATGAAACTGGTGAACATTAGAACTACTACTGAATGTAGTTAAAGGCAAGAAGCGGACCCATCAACAACAGCAAATGGAGCTTTGTAAACATTTGTAGTGCAATGATGTTCGACTATACATTCTGAACCTGATGAAGTGTCTGGTAAACAGTGAAGTCGGTGCCACTGATGGTCAGGGCAATGATGATATTTCCTTCTCCCAGGATGTGGTATATCGTATAACATTCATTGTAGTGATACGTTCATTGAATGTTACAGATGGACCATCTGAGACGTAGCAGCGGCCAACATTTGATAGACATAATCTTCAAAAAATAAATTCATTGTAGTGATTTCCGGCCTAATAATGAAAATTCGAATATTTATCATCAAAAATGGTTTCATTGTTTTTCAAAGTATTCTCCAGCATCATTTATACACTTTTGCATGCGCTCAAATCAATTGTCGAAGCACTTCTTCCATTCCGATTGAGACACCTCCAAAACATTGTCTTTGAACGCTTCAACAGCATCTTCGGACGACGAAAATCGTTGACCACGCATTTTTTTCTTGATGTGCGGGAATAAAAAGATGTCATTGGGTGCCAGAAGTCAGGGCTGTACGGCGGATGATCAATTCGACGTTTTGGCCGGTCAAAAAGGCGCTAGTTTGAGCCGATGTGTGAGAGCTCGCATTGTCATGGTGCACAATGATTCGTCTTCTCTTGTTCGTTTTTCGAATTTCGCCGAAGACTACAGGCAAACAAATTATGGTGTACCACTCAGAATTGACCGTCCTATGTTGCTCAAGCGGAACAGTCGCCACATGACCAGTTTCGCCGAAGAAACAGGCGACCATTTGCTTCGAAGTGCTTCTTCCACAAACAACTTTCGACCCACACGGTCTTATAAACGTCTTTTGAAGCACCGCGGTCGTATTTTTGCACAATTTCTTTGCACCAATCGACACGAGCCATTTTTTGAGTGATTGTCAAATTGTGCTGGATCCAACGAGAACAAACCTTTTTTACGGCCAAGTGTTCATGCAATATCGAATGTATGCTGGTGGAAGAAATGCCCAAGGATGCCGCTATCTCACGGTATGTCACATGACGATCTTGCATTATCGCATCAATGTTCTCTGGCACAACGGCCGTTTCTGGACGACCTTCGACTTTGAGCGAGCGTCGGCCACGATTGAATCATTAAACCAGTTTTTCACACTGCTATAGGATGGTGCTTCATCGCCATACAAAGATTAAAGTTCATCGATGCACTCATGTCGTGATAATCCACGTCGAAAGTTGTGAAAAATGATCGCACGAAAATGTTCACGAGTTAATTCAATTTTTTTGCCAAACTGATTTTTTGAAGTCACTGTAAACAAAACAAATGATGGTCGCACGTCAAAACGTTCTGAGTACGTTTATGCTAAAAAATGTCAAACTTTCCAATGGAAATGTTAGATGCCGCCAGGCAAAACTTGTGTTGCCTAGGCAGAAATATATATATATCAACCCTCGTATAGTCCAGTTGGAGAACGTGTTGTAATGGCAATGGTTTCTTGTACATTTACACTTTCATTCTCATGCGTCTGAAACAAAACGATAGTTACTGGCGAATTGTGTGTCAGTTCGGCTCAACATTGAAATCAAAAGGTCTTTGTCAAGTTGTACACATTTGGATCGATAAATCAATTCCTGTCATTTATGTTTTAAAGATTATTTCTTGCAAATGTTGTCTACGGCTACGCTTCAGGAGGTCCCTGCTGAAAGTTCAAAGTAGCCATACGTTTTTCAACATTTCGGTCGGTTGTTGTTGTCTTCCAAGGCAGCGGTCGTGGTTAGCTTTTTGCCTGTATATGAGAGACTTCACGTGTCTAGTATGGTCAAATCGCACGATAGAGGATTGCTCACAAAAATCGCCCCTGATTCATGGTATCGCCTTCACTATGGCACCGTTCTGTTGAAACCACATATCAACCAAGCAGGGCTGTGGAGTCGATCCAAAACTACTCGGCACAGACTCCCGGAGTCGAATTTTAAAATCATTCGACTCCGACTCCGGCAGTTAAATAACATAAATTTCTGAAATTATATTTCACCGTGATATCAAATCGCGTGATTACAGAACAGGCCCGATTAATTTGTTTTTTTGACAGATGTGTAAAAAATACTACAGTTAGACACACCTTAAAATATATCGTTCTACTCAGAATCACTAGCTGTCCGTCTGGCCATCTTAAGTTGTTCGTTAAGTATTTGTACTATATTAAATTGTACCAGTATTAAAACTTGGCAATAAGAACTCTTTCACACAAGGGAGGAAACCGGAAATCGGTTCAGGTCGATATAGCCACCAGATATAAATGTTTCTTTAGATTTGGCCTTGTAACTCTATGGAGGCTGTTATTTCACATTCGATCATTTTTTTAATTTAGTAGGGTAGAATTTATTTATCCAAGAACGCATATTATTGAATTTTAACAGATTCTGTTTAGATTTAGATTTATAATAGGCGTGTTTTCGTTACACCATAAGTGCTTAATTTGTATGGGGAGCTAAGCACTTTTAAGCACTATTAGTTCCCGATGAAGTTTTGTGCTTGTGTTCATGTCTTAATCGAGTATAATGTTGCCAGATTGGGCACCCTATATTTAGCAATATGGCATCCCATTTTTGGAGAGATTTTATCAATTATTGTGAATTAACGAGAAGAAGAAGAACAAAAATGGGAAATTATTTTAATATTTGCTAAAGAGTGTAAACAATTGAACATAGAATAGTAAATATATGTTTTATAAATACTTTTCACGAATTTTTTGTCTGTTTCGCGCTGTTCTTTCTTCGCAACTCATGACACCATTGCTACCAGATAGTGAAAATCCGCCACTTATTGCTTATGTGCCAGTTAGTGGAGGTCAGTTGTTTTCGTTACAAAGTGCTAAACTAAAAGTGCTAGCTTGTAACGAAAACATGCCTAATGTAATTATAACATATTTATATTTACAATATCTGAGCAAAAATACTTAATTTGTTAGCAAAATATATTCAAAGCCTTCCTAAAACTGTTTTAGATAAAAACTCCATAGTTTGGTTAACTTTATAGACATTTTTGGTATACCTAAATATTTGTTAAAAAGCTTCAAATATTTCATCCTTCTTTTTTAACAAAATTGTTGGAGTGCAAAAGTTCTACCACATAATTGGTACATTTTCCACTATACATACATCTCGGAGTCGACCATAATTTTTCGACTCCGGACTCCGACTCCGGGTAAATTTCCCAGACTCCGACTCCGACTACACAGCCCTAAAACCAAGTCCATTTCTTACATTTTTGACAATATAAAGTCCGTGGTCATTGAACTGTCTATGAAGAAGTACAGTCCAATGATGACGCCTGTCTGCCATTAACCCTCACCATACATTTTAAGTCATTTAAACAATGTCCTCTGTCTGGCGCACTATATACGAGTATAACTCCCGAAAGGTGAATCTGATTTACATGATTTTGTGTGTGGTATATTTTTTCTGTCTCAGGCTAAGTCTGAAGATGGGCCATATCGATCCATTCCTTCTAGTACCTCCTCCACAAAAGGTTAAACTTGAATGAAACATTGATACTCAAATACTGCTTATCCGAATCTTTGGTAATTTCACACATAGAATAGTCTATCATCTTATGTTTTGCATATGAAATTCAATGTTTTGGCCAAAAATAAGTGATAACAAAAAATTTTGTCTTTTTCGCTTAAAGATGCTTATTTAGCGAGGTATTTCTATTTTAAGTTTTGCTGGTGAAATTAAAAATTTTCGCCAAAAATTTGTGATAACAAAAAATTTAGTCCTTTTCGCTCTACAATGCTTATTTAGCGAGATATTAAAATTTTAAATTGAAATTGAAAATTTTGGATAAAAATAAGTGATAATAAAATTAAGACCTTTAGCCTTAGCAACATATTTATATTTTGCTGAAGAAATTCAAAATGTTGGCCAAAAATAAGTGATAACAATACAAATGTAGTCTCTACGACGCTTATTTAGCGAAATATTTCCATTTTAAGTTTTGCTAAGAAAATTTAAAAGCGAGCTATTTCTTGTTTTGCTGAGGAAATTCAAAATTTTGTCCCAAAATAAGTGATGACAAAATTATTATCATGTTTGCACGGCGGCGCGAATTTAGCGAGATATTGCCATTTTAAGTATTACTAGGGAAATTCAAAATGTTGCACAAAAATAAGTGAAAAACAAGGCCTATGAGGTGAAGATGATTATAATAAACTAGATCGCTTTGATACCAAATCGGGACGAACAAATGGGGGCTATATCTGAGTATGAACCGATTTTCCCTGAAATTGGCAGTGTTTACACACGTAATAGCAAACTTCTTTCTGTCGAATTTCGAACCAATATAAAACCAATAAATATAAAATGCAGTTTTTAAATCGGGTGTAACATATATGGAGGATATATCTAAAACTGAACCGGTTTTCTCCGAATTTGGCAGGGCTTACTCATGTAAAAAGAAACCTCTTTCCGTTGAATTCCGTACTAATCGGATATAAAATACAGTTTCTACAGCGCTTAACTGTGAAATCGGGTATAACATATAAAAATGTATATTGGGGAAATATCTAAATCTGAACCGATTTCCCCCAAATTTGACAGCTTTCATTAATTTAGTATTGTCTGTAAATGTACCAATGTCAATTTTTTCGTTGAGATCGGACCATAATTGCGACCTGTACTTTGATTACAACAATGCATGCACAGACAGACGGACGGACAAACGGGCATAGCTAAATCAACTCAGAAAGTGATTCTGAATCGATCAAAAGAAAAACGATGGGTCTATTTTTTTTCTTCTTATGGGTGTTACAAACAAATGCACATAGTTATAATCTCTGTACCACAGTGTGTAGGGTATACAAAATTTAATCGTTTTCAAAATTAAGATATGACAGAATTTTGTAATTTTCGTTCTAAGAAGTGATTCAGAATCTAAATCCATCGGCCAAAATTCAATAACTTTTGTTCTAGTAAACATTTTTGACTTCTGTAAAAACCCGAAATTAGAGAAGGATCCAAGGATTATTATTCATTGAAATTCGGGCAATCGGGTATATCTTAGAAATTTGGCCTAAGTTGACTACTTTTATTATTTTTGGCTTTAAACGAAAAGTAAAATTTTAATTTTTTATACCCTACACCACATTGTGGTACAGGGTATTATAACTTTGTGCATTTGTTTGTAACACCCAAAAGGAGAAGAAATATACCCATCGTTTATTATACCGATCGACTTAGAATCACTTTCTGAGTCGATTTAGCTATGTCTGTCTGTCTGTCCGTCTGTCTGTCTGTCTGTCTGTCTGTCCGTCTGTCTGTCTGTCCGTCTGTCTGTCTGTCTGTCTGTCTGTCCGTCTGTCTGTCTGTCCGTCTGTGCATGTATTCTTGTAATCAAAGTACAGGTCGCAATTATGGTCCGATCTCGACGAAACTTTACACATATCTTTTTTTTGGCCCAAGGACGATCCCTATTGAATTTGGTTAAAATCGGTTCAGATTTAGATATAGCCCCCATATATATGTTAGCCCCGATTTGACATGTAAGCGCTGTAAAAACTTTATTTTATATCCGATCAGTATGAAATTCGGAAGGAAAAGGTTTCTTATTACATGAATGAACTCTGTTAAATTTGGAAGAAATCGGTTCAGATTTAGATATAGCCCCCATATATACATTACCCCCGATTTGACATATAAGCGCTGTAAAAATGTTATTTTATATCCGATCAGTGCGAAATTCGGCAAAGAGAGGTTTCTTATTACATGAAGGAATACTGCTAAATTCGGAGAAAATCGGTTCAGATTCAGATATAGCCCCCATATATATGTTACCCCCGATTTGACATGTAAGCGCTGTAAAAACTGTATTTTATATCCGATCAGTGCGAAATTCGGCAAAGAGAGGTTTCTTATTACATGAAGGAATACTGTTAAATTTGGAAGAAATCGGTTCAGATTTAGATATAGCCCCCATATATACGTTACCCCCGATTTGACATGTAGGCGCTGTAGAGACTGTATTTTATATGCGATCAGTACGAAATTCGACAGAAGGAGGTCTTTTTACATGAATGAGTATTCAGGGAAGATCGGTTCAGATTTATATTGATTGTTCCTTTTGATTTGGTATCAAACCGCTAGAGAAGTTGTATTTTACTTCCGATCATTAAAATTTTCCAGAAAGATGTTTCTCAATTTAGGAACAAATATTGCTTAATTTAGCGATTATCGTTTCAGAATTAGATAATATGTTTCTACCCATTTACCAATTATTCCAAATTATTATGGCAATGACCCTTATCGTATTGTTAGGGAGGTGTATGGTATTATATAGTCGGCCCCGCCCGACTTTCTGCCTTTCCTTACTGGTTTGATTTTATGTTTTTTGCTCATAAATGCATAGTCAATGTTTATTCCTGAATAAAATGTAGTACTACCTGTGTGCAGTTTTCCTGCCGTAATTCGATTTGTCTGCAAAATCAGGTATGTGGACAAATGAACTTCGATTGGCTTAAAGTTAAGGTTGAGGTAAAGAAAATTAGCTAAGCTTTTTAGCTACGTACCTAATTTTTAAAAGTTAATGAGAAAAAAATATTAATTCGCGCTTTGGATCTAAAAAATTAGACATTTTGTACTAAATGTGTCCTATCTTTCAAGGGTGCAATTTGGTGCAGGCAAAAGTTACCCTGCAGCAACGCAAATAGAATCGACGCAAAACTGGGTTCTGGCGTAGTTCAAAAAGACCATATTGTTTCAACCGTTCTAGTTTCATTTAATTTATGGTCGATTCTAAAAAAAATTGTCGCCTCGTCGATGCAAATTTCTCAAAAGTATTTGCCCTTTTTAGGTGGAATTATGTAGTCCCTCAAATTAAACTAAGCTGATATTTCAAAATTCCAAAATGTGGTTTAAAAGTCCAGTTTTCGTGAAAAGAGCAACGAAAATGTGGTACTTTTTTGGAGAAAAGAAATCGCCTTTAATTTTGGGAAATATTGATCCTCTAATATCTTCTTTACTTTTTATCCAAATCTACTGTAACTCCACACATACTAATAGTTTATCAGTCGCTATTTCCTTCAGAGAATGGACGAGGTTGCCACGCCCATTTTGGTACCTCTCACACAAAGGAACCAAATCATATCAAATTTATATATA
Source organism: Eudasyphora cyanicolor (assembly GCA_963930755.1). NCBI lineage: Eukaryota > Metazoa > Arthropoda > Insecta > Diptera > Muscidae > Eudasyphora > Eudasyphora cyanicolor. The sequence goes on along the minus strand of OZ005736.1, from coordinate 132,647,065 downwards.
TCATAAGACGAAAATCATTTTAAACGAAGTAGGAAAAAATTATGAAATTTGAGATAACTAGCCAAAAGGCTAACAAAGCTATTTACTGTAGTCTCTGTATAATGTGTGGACAAACAATACTTAGAACAAGTAAGAAAGTTCAGTCGGGTAAACCGACTTAAGAATCCCCTCCCCTTGAGTCTCAAAAAATATTTCTCAATGTATTTATTTTTTGTTTTAATTAAATTATTATTAATTTAAATTGCATTTAATAACTTTAAAGTACGTGCTGGTATTACAGCTATAAGCTGTTAACTTTAATCGCAAAATAGTCCATTTGTATGGGCGGTACCAAAAGGGCCGTGTCAACAACGACCATTTTTCAGTGAACTGTAGGTACTATAAAAGCAATAAATAAACAGTACAAAATTTTAAGTATTTGTATGCACTGGTATTAAAGTTACAAGCTGTTAACTTTTGGAGCATTTGTGTGGGAGGTACTAAAAGGGGCGGTACAATAATGCCCATTTTTTACCGGACTATAGGTACCATTAAAACATTACACTGCACTATGGGTAATTTTCCTGATTTTCTGGCCAATTTTTCAAGTTAGTCCAAATTCCAAAAAAATTAATATGGTTTGAAGAAGACACTTTGGGGGTAAAAACTGCATACTCAGATTTTTCGTAAATTGTTCGCCTTTTGTAAATCTTCTGTCAAAGTTGAATTTTATTTTTGGTATTAAAAATTACTTGATTAAAAATTACTGAATTAAAAAAGAACCATTTATAACCATATTTGAAAAATAAATGTCGTGGAAACTGCGATAAATTAACATTTAATAACAGATTGGTCGTTTTATGGCTTTTTTCAAAAAAAAAACAATGAGGAGTGGCTTCGAACTGAAGTTGCTGAATAAAATGTACATAATTGGTCCGCTGTTAATCAGGAAATAAAGGTGGTCGCGCAACAAGTAACTTTTCGAAAAGTCTGATATAGCTCAGAGAACAGATGCAGCCGAATTATCAAAAACAGGATATTGCCTGTATGATTTCAGTACAACAAACTCAAATATAAATTTACGATTGTATTATTAATTATTACATCTTGCAACTGCATTCTTTTTCACTACTTTTTCCCTTACACGTATTTCCGTCTATGTGTACTCACTTTCTAAATGCCTTGTAAAAAAATTATGTATTTATTTTTTTATTTACTGCATCTTGCAAGTGAATTTTCAACCACTGTATTGCATTTCAACCCCCTAAAAGGTATATTCCAAGAAATAGCACTACACACATGTAAGTAATTTGTCACCAAATAATTATATACTGTCGTAATGCATTTTTGAAGTGCATGAGGTTGGCGTTGTAATTGCCCCACTAGTTTCAATTCTTACTGAATGTATATATCAATATTTTACTAAATGTTAACCCTTTGTGGGGGAGGTACTAGAAGGAGTGGACCAATATGGCCTATCTTCGAACTTAGCCGGAGAGAGAGCAAAATAAAGGCTTTTCCAACAAGAGGTGTTATTTTGGTATTCAAAGAATTCATTTTTTGAGATAAATGATAGGATGTTTATTTCATAATAAAGAGGAAGGTATGTCGTTAATAGTGACAAACAACATCAGCCAAATGGCCACCATGACCACGATTACATGACTATATCCTTCTCATGAAATTTTCCATAACCAAATCGCAAAGTGGCTGCCATATGTCCTCGATAGCCTCACGAATTCTATCTTTGAGGTCTTGAATCGACGCTGGGCTGTTGGCATAGATCTTATCTTTCACGTGGCCCCAAAGGAAGAAATTGCAAGGTGTTAAATCACAAGATCTCGGTGGCCAATTGTGATCACCTCTTCGAGACATAACACGGTCCGGAAACTTTACCCGTAACAGATCAATGGTTTCGTTGCTTGTGTGGCACGTAGCGCCGTCTAGTTGAAACTAAACGTTGTCCAGATCAATACCATCCAACTCCGACCATAAAAAATCATTAATCATCTCTCGATAGCACAATCCATTCACCGTAACTGTTGATCCAACCTCATTTTCGAAAAAGTAAGGTCCAATGATCCCGCCGGACCATAAACCGCACCAAACAGTCACATGTTGAGGTGGCTTCTCAACAACAACTCTTGGGTTTTCCGAGATCCAGATGCATAATTTTGCTTGTTGACGTAGCCACGGAGGTCAATTTCCCCCTCCGTGGCTACGTCAACATCCGCATCAGTCAATATGATTTTGTATCGTTCGTATGGTTTTTTTGTTCGATCGTTCTGTGATCGTTTTTTATCGTTCGATGATCGTGTATCGTTCCATTTTTAGTAATGGAGTAGTTTCTACTTGTCAAATGTCAAAGCTTAAAAGTGACAGCAACCGAAATAACACCTCTTGTTGGAAAACCCTGTATTATCGGATACAAAATTTGAAGTAATCCTTTCGAGTTATCGTGCGCACCTGCCAGCAGACAGACAGATAAACTATTACTATGTGTGGATTTACAGATAATTCGAATAAGGATAGAAATAGGCGAATATACTTGGGGACTTAGATTACTCCTTCGATTTTTTACATTTTTGGCCCGTAGCAGATGATATACGAGGCCTGTTCAAGAGGAAAGGTGCATTTTGTAATTTCTCTGGCTACGTTCATTTTTTGTTTTGTTACACTTGTCTCGAGCATATTTTCTACGTTGAGTTTGTTTGTGTTTGGTCTAGTTTGTTTGTGAGAGACATAACAGTTAAGGTAAGTACACACGATTTGCAGATCGGACAACATTGCCAGAAAAATGGCGGAAAATGCAACCCTGTGAATTTACAACCGTGTGAACATACAATTTTTGTTTTGCAACGTTAGCAGAAAAGTCATTGCGAGATAATTTGCTGATTGTTATATGTGCGAAGTTTATGCATGTGACAACGGCGCCAGTGCCAGAAAAACATTTTATTGGCAACACTGTCTATCATGTATTTTTATTGGCAATTCTGCATATAAATATTTACAAAATATATTGTAAATATATGAAATTGTAATGTTTTCTTGCAATCGACTGAACTGTCAATTCACCTTTGCCTAACAATCTGTCATTATACCCTACACTACACTGTGGTACAGGGTATTATAAGTTTGTTTCACGGCAGATGTTTGTAACAACTGAAAATAACACAGCTAGACCCACCTTAAAGTATACCGATCGACTCAGAATCACTAGCTGAGTCGATTTAACGATGTCCGTCCGTCCGTCTGTCCATGTAAAGTTGTTCGTCGACTACAGGTCGCAATTTCAATCCGATCGTTCTGAAGTTTAGAGTATTTCGCGGCTGTTAAGATCGCTATTGAATTTGGTTGAAATCGGATCAGATTTAGATATAGCGCCCATATATATCTTTCGTCCGATTTGGCCCTTTAGTCCTATAGAAGCTATATTTTACATCCGATCGTTTTGAAATTTAGAATGGTAGAGTCTATTGATCCATGAACCAACATTGCCGAATTTGAAGAAAATCGGTTAAGATTTAGCTATAGCTCCCATATATATGTTTCGTCCGATTTTGCTCTTTAGTCCTGTAGACGCTGTATTTTACATCCAATCATTTTGAAATTTAGAATGGTAGAGTTTCTTGATCCATGAACCAACACTACCGAATTTGAAGAAAATCGGTTAAGATTTAGCTATAGCTCCCATATATATGTTTCGTCCGATTTGGCCGTTTAGTCCTATAAAAGCTGTATTTTACATCCAAAATTTAGAATGGTAGAGTTTCTTGATCCATGAACCAACATTGCCGAATTTGAAGAAAATCGGTTAAGATTTAGCTATAGCTCCCATATATATGTTTCGTCCGATTTTGCTCTTTAGTCCTGTAGAAGCTGTATTTTACATCCAATCATTTTGAAATTTAGAATGGTAGCGTTTCTTGGTCTATGAACCAACACTACCGAATTTGAAGAAAATCGGTTAAGATTTAGCTATAGCTCCCATATATATGTTTCGTCCGATTTTGCTCTTTAGTCCTGAAGAAGCTGTATTTTACATCCAATCATTTTGAAATTTAGAATGGTAGAGTTTATTGTTCCATGAACAAACACTACCGAATTTGAAGAAAATCGGTTAAGATTTAGCTATAGCTCCCATATATATGTTTCGTCCGATTTGGCCGTTTAGTCCTATAAAAGCTGTATTTTACATCCAATCATTTTGAAATTTAGAATGGTAGAGTTTCTTGATCCATGAACCAACACTACCGAATTTGAAGAAAATCGGTTAAGATTTAGCTATAGCTCCCATATATATGTTTCGTCCGATTTGGCCCTTTAGTTTTATAGAAGCTGTATTTTACATCCAATCATTTTGAAATTTAAAATGGTAGAGTTTATTGTTCCATGAACCAACACTACCGAATTTGAAGAAAATCGGTTAAGATTTAGCTATAACTCCCATATATATGTTTCGTCCGATTTGGCCCTTTAGTACTATAAAAGCTGTATTTTACATCCAATCGTTTTGAAATTTAGAATGGTAGAGTTTCTTGATCCAGAACCAACATTGCCGAATTTGAAGAAAATCGGTTAAGATTTAGCTATAGTTCCCATATATATGTTTCGTCCGATTTTGCTCTTTAGTCCTGAAGAAGCTGTATTTTACATCCAATCATTTTGAAATTTAGAATGGTAGAATTTCTTGATCCATGAACCAACATTGCCGAATTTGAAGAAAATCGGTAAAGATTTAGCTATAGCTCCCATATATATGTTTCATCCGATTTGGCTCTTTAGATCCAATCGTTTTTATACCTTACACGACACTGTGGTACAGGGTATTATTTAAGTATAAAATGTCCCAAAAGTAAATTTATGTAAACAATTTATACATGAATTACAAAATTTATATATCAGAGTTATTCAATATTACGAGAGTGGTGTAGGGTATTATATAGTCGGCACCGCCCGACTTTAGCCTTTCCTTACTGGTTGTCCGTACATTTGCAGCACTTTAACAGGGTTGATAACGTTTGCCGATCTGGCAATCGTCCATACTCAGCTTTAGACGTGTTTTGCTTGTTCGGCGTTTCGGTTTTTATCTCCTCAATCGTCGCAAAACGCCGTTCTTTCATGGGCCTCTTAAATTTTGGGAACAGAAAAAAGTCGCAGGGGTCTAAATCTGGTGAACACGGTGGTTGAGGCATGATTACGGTATTATTTTCGGAGAGGAAATTACGAACACGCGACGGTTTTTTTGTTCAAAATTCAGCAATTTTGGAACGAACTTCGCTGCCACATGCTTCATGCCCAAAATTGTCGAAAAAATTTTATGGCCTGAGCCAGCCGAAATGCCGACATCCTCTGCAACTTCTCTAATAGATAGGTAGAAAGATTCTCCATAACAATTTTCGTCATTTTCTCAACATTATCAACGGTTTTTGATGTGATGGATGTTTGAAAGGCTTGTACCACTTGTAAATATTTTTTGACTCAGAATACAATCGCCATATGCCACTCTCAACATTTCAAGTTCTTTTGAGTACTGAATTCCATTTTTCAACTGTTATTTATTCTATATATCTTTCAAACAAACTAAACTAAACACAAACAAATTTAACTAAGAACATATGTGCGAATGCACGCACCCCGAGAAATTTCCATATTCACCTTTTCTATTGAACAGACCCCGTATACCATATCTCCACTAAAGTGAGGGAATAATGACAAAACAACTGTATTTAAATTTTTTACTTTAATAAATACAACTACATATTTATACAAGCTTAGAAAGAAAATAAAAAAACAATGGGATACAAGTAAGAAAGTTCTGTATCAAAAGGGGAGTGTCAATTTTTCATTGAACTGTAGGTACAATAAAAACATTACACTGTACAAAATTTCAAGTATTTGTATGCATAGGTATTGACGTTATAAGCTGTTAACTTTTCGTGCAAAACAGTCCATTTGTGTGGAAGGTATCAAAGGGGGCAGTACAATAATGCCCATTTTTACTGGAATGGAGGCACTATAAAAACAATACACTGTACAAAATTTCAAGAATTTGTATGTACTGTCTTAAAGTCATAACCTGTTAACTTTTGGTGCAAAATGGTCCATTTGTGTGGGAGGTACCAAAAGGGGCGTGGCAACTTCGCCCATTTTTCTTGAGGTGTAAGCGACTATTAAACTAATACTATGTGTGGAATTTCAGGAGATTCAGAATCAATATTTCACTAAATGTTAACCCCTTGTGGGTGAGGTACTAGAAGGAATGGACCAATATGGCCCATCTTCGAACTTAGCCGGAGATAGTGAAAAATATTACCGCATATTAAATTTGAAGTCAATCGGTTAATCCTTTCGAGAGTTGTCGTCCGCACCAGCCAGACAGACGGGCGGACAGACATTGCTCAAACGACATAAAATGACTCAAAACGGATATCCGCCGAACATACTTGGGGTCTTAGGTCACTTCTTCGATGTGTTACACTTCTGGCTCGTAGCAAATGATATATACCCTCCTCTCTAAGGTGAGGGGATAAAAGTGTTTTTGTGCCAATTTTAGCGGTTTTCAATACGTGTATATCCTCATTTCCACATTATTTCCCAACCACACCGCAGCAGCACAACCAATTCGCTGACATGTTAATATTCAAATTCTCGAAAGTGTTACGTGATTGGTAACACCTCTAAAGGTGTCGGAGTACAAGGGCGGAAGCTGACAACATGGCGTAATTGAATATGACACACAAAATTGCTATAGATTGTCGCAGAATTTGGGTCACAGCACAGTGTTTTGATATCATCATGAAATTGTATATCAAGATTATGAGTAAATTCAATATAGACAATTTTACATCACCTATTTTGACAAGTGTCACTCTCTCATAATTAATTCCCAACGGCCTAACTTTTGATTGCCCCCATCGGAATTGCGATTTGACACCGTTAGATTTTTTTAGGGTTCAGTGAATTACCGATGTTACGCGAAAAATTCATTAACGATTCAAACCCTCAAGGCTGATATTGATCAAGCCAATCATAAGATCGAAACAGAAATCATAACCAAGGTCTTGGATAATAGGGTTGACAAAATGCGCTACGGCGAAGCCATCAAGGCAGATCCTTGATGATATGCTCTTTCGAATAAACCAATAGAATGTCGAAAAAATTTAATTTTCATTATTTTAATTTTTAAAAGAAACATGGATTTGGACCGCTCGTTATTAACTAACTTTCGTTGCTGATCATTCGCAGTGAACGGACGTGTTTATCACATAGCGGATAGTTACCAGTACCTATTACGCAATAGCAAAAATCTGTACAAAGTCTGTAAGGCCTACATCGTAGTACCTATTACGGTCTAATACAGACAAAATTAAAATAAATTCTCTTGACGGGGATGCCTTCGTGTTCCGATGGAGCGCGGTTCCCCAATCGTCCGACTGTCCGTCCGTTGGTCTTGGCCAAAGCCGACCACACCAAAAATGGTGAAAATCTCCCCCAAGTACTCACAACAGGTGGTGCGGTGAGGGGAAAACGTCATGTCCGACCGTCAAAACGGAAGCACAATGAGCATCGTGTAGCGCTCAGAGTTTTGACGAAGTTGGAGGCTGTTGAGGTTTCGGCTCTTACCGAAAAACAAAAAGAGTCACTTACCTGGGCTAAAGGCGTCATAGATGCTTCTAAGGCCAATGAGTCGGCTGAAAGAGCAACAAATTCAGCTGTGTTAACGGCTAATAAAGTAAAACGAATCAGATCACCTGATGAACCCCTGCCTTCGAAAAAGGCAAGAGGCCCTAATGTCACCATCAACAGGACACTCGCCAAGCCCTTCAATGAAGTGGCGAAGGAGAGTCTAGTGATGGCTGTTATAGACAGAAGTAGTGAGGATGGATCCATCCTCAAGGACAAATGGAGTCATGTACAATCAGCCATTATGGCTCATTACCTCGATGTCCGTAGAGAAATGCCGGGCAAACCACCAATCTGCAACGATGCAGGATGGCATCAGGGGAGAGTAAAGCTCTTATATTTCGGTGATGCCAGATCAGTAGACCTTTATAAGGCTGCTCTGAGTCGAGCGGGTGAGGTGTGGCCGGGTGCCCAGTTGGATGTTGTCGAAAAAAACAACATCCCTAGTCACCCTAGAGCCATCACCTGGGTTACAGAAGAGCCCTCCAACCCGGCTGACATCTTAGAAATAATAAAAGATTCCAATCCTGGTCTGCCGGCCCATAATTGGAGAATCAGCAAGGTGGGTGAGGCGGATGGTAAAAAGCGGCAGGTCAATCTTATCCTAAACGCTGAATCCACCTCCCATATACAAAGTGCGAGTGCAACCCTACAATATGGCTTCGAGACTATAGTCTTGATGATATACAAGCAGGATATAGCTCCCACTGCAGAAGGTGAGTCGTCCACCGTGGCACTTTCTGTAAGTGCGGAGGTAGCCACGCCTATTATTTCTGGTGACTCCAACTCTAACAGAAGATCTGTAACGTCCTACTCTGAGGACGAAAGCTCTACTTCTGACACAGAGGGGCTGAGGGGAGTCTCCGGACTCTTTGACGCATCTGGCGGGGACATGCTTCTCGACGATACGGACGAAGAGTTCGATAACACCCTTGTCGGGGTGGATGTTAATCTGTCAATTACCAATGATGGTAAGAATTCTACAGATTAACCTCCATCACGCTAAGGCAGCCTCAGCGGCTCTTTGCTGCGCCTGTCCACAGGCGCAGTAGACATCGTCCTGATACAGGAGCCCTACGTAGTGGGAGGAAGGGTGTGCGGTATTAGGACACCCAACTTTAAACTGCTTGTGGCCAACTGTGAAGGCACTCCAAGAACCTGCATTTTGGCCAGGAAAGATCTAAATATCTTTCTCCTGACTAATTTAAGTGGTAAAGACCAAACAGCTGCTAGCCTGGAGATCGGTAATCGCATATATTGGGTGGTCTCCAGCTACTTGCCTTATGAATCTGTAGTACCGACTGCTCTATTCAGGGAAGTAGTAGAAGAAGCAACGTCTGACGAGCTCGAGCTGATTATTGGCGCAGACACGAACGCTCATCATACTATCTGGGGTAGTACGGATATAAACAATAGGGGTGATTCGCTTCTTGACTTTATTCTAACTACCAATCTTAGTATTTGTAACATAGGTAATAAACCGACCTTCACAATTAAAGACAGACAAGAAGTACTCGACGTAACGTTTGCTACTGACCAGCTGTCAGACAAAATTATTGGGTGGAATGTACTGGACGACCACTCATTCTCAGATCACCATTATATTGAGTTCAAACTCGCGGAAAAAGCGCCTAAACCCGCCGTCCACAGAAATGTAAGGAAGACAAAGTGGCATCTGTATGAGAAGAATTTCAAGAAAGTCCTCAACTCTAAACTTCCGTACGAACCGAATGACAAAGCCGGTCTGGATAATCTGGTCGATCATATCACCATACCATTCAATAGATCCCTTGAAGAAGCCTGTCCAAAAACAAGGTACAAGGGTAAAACTAAACCCCAATGGTGGACTTCTGAGCTAACGGCTATGAAAAAGACCTGCAACAAGCTATTCAATAAGGCTAAATCTACTGGGGTCGCTAATGATTGGGTTGCCTATAAAGAGCAACTCATGATCTATAAGAAGGAGCTTAGAAAGGCGCAAAGGCGCTCTTGGTATACCTTCTGTGGTGAAGTGGAAAAGGTCTCCGACGCCGCTAGACTGAGGAAGATATTATCTGCTTCACCCTGTACAGTGGGATATTTACAGGATGAGGCAAATAACTGGACCAAAAACAGCAAGCAGTCGCTCAATGTACTGCTCGACACACATTTCCCGGGGAACTCTGTAACAGAACCCGAGGATCAGCAGGACCAACAAGAGTGCGAGTGGACTGCGAGCGTCGCTAGCTTCTTGACTGAGAGATCCAGAATAAGCTGGGCTATTAACAGCTTTGAGCCCTTCAAGTCACCTGGACCAGATGGCATCACTCCAGCAGAAATGCAGAAAATGTTAAAGTACATTATCCCCTGGCTGGAGAAAATTTATGTAGGCTGTATCAGGCTTTCATACGTCCCGAATCGATGGAGGGATACCAAAGTGGTATTCATACCTAAAGCGGGAAAGATATCACACACTAGGCCAAAAGACTTCAGACCAATTAGCCTATCCTCGTTCCTATTGAAAGGTCTGGAAAGACTTTTAGATCATTTCATTAGGGAAAACCTGGATACAAAACTCCTGTCGGGGAACCAACATGCTTACAACAAGGGCAAGTCTACTGAATCAGCCCTGCACGAACTTGTGAGCACTATCGAATCGTCCCTGCATTTCAAGGAATTCACCATGGTGGCATTTCTTGACATAGAAGGGGCTTTTAACAACATTCACTCCGATGCGGTAATTGCGGCACTCTCACATCTAAAAGTTAACACTAGTTTGATTATACTAATTCAAAGTCTGCTCACCAGAAGACGCATAACAGCATGTCTAGGGTCCACAACTCTAACAAGGTATGTAAACAGAGGGACCCCGCAAGGAGGAGTACTGTCTCCACTAATTTGGAACCTAGCGGTGAATGAAATCCTGCTAGATCTAGAACGTTGTGGCTGCAAGGTCGTGGCATATGCGGACGACGTGGCAATCGCAGTGAGTGGAAAATTCGTAAACGTCCTCAGAGACATCCTACAGGTGGCTCTGAACAAGTTGGCTAGATGGGCCAGAAGCAGCGGTTTGGGCGTTAACCCCAACAAGACAGAATTGGTTCTCTTTACTAGGATGAATAATGTCCCACATGTGGACCCTCCACCTCGGATAAATGGAACAGATCTAGTCTTTTCTGAAAGTGCAAAATTTTTAGGAATAATTCTAGATAGGAAAATGTTATTTAGACTTAACGTATTGGAACGTGTAAGGAAGGCCAACGTCGCCTTATATTCCTGCAAAAAGGCTGTAGGGTCGCGGTGGGGACTATCTCCTAAAATCGTCCACTGGATATATATAGCAGTAGTTCGTCCAATACTGTTATACGGTATTGTGGTATGGTGGACGGCAACTGACAAACTAACCATCACCAACCTACTAACAAAGGTTCAGAGAACTGCCTGCCTGAGCATAAGCGGAGCCTTAAGGACTACAGCGACCGAGTCTCTACAAGCCCTACTCCATATCCTGCCGATTAATATTGTGGCGAGAGAAGTTGCAACCAAAGCGGCAATAAGATTAAACTGCCTATCAATGTGGAGGTACAAGAACTATGGTCACATGAGGATATCAAAGTGTAGTGCTATGGTAACCGACCGAGTGGACTATATACCAACTGTGTACACCTTCGAGAGAAATTACATCACTATGATTCCCGCCAGAGATGAATGGGTCGACAGAATACCAGGTAATAGAAACCATCTCCACTTTTACACGGATGGTTCGAAGCTTGATGAAAAGGTTGGCTTCGGAGTACACTGTGAAGAACTTAGTCTGGATATAGCTCACAGACTACCAGATACCTGCAGTGTCTATCAAGCCGAAATAATGGCAATATGGGAAGTCGCCAAGTGGCTGAGTCGCAACATAGTAACCAACAATGGCGTTGTCATTTACTCGGACAGCCAGGCTGCCATCAATTCTCTGGAGGCAACATCCCTAAATTCACAAACAGCCCTCGACTGCCGCAGATCTCTTAACGAGATGGCTGAGCAGTTTAATATACACCTCATATGGGTGCCTGGGCATAGGGATATCCCGGGGAACTGCAAAGCCGATGAACTTGCTAGGAAAGGGACGACATTACAAATTCTCGAAGAATTTGCATATATTGGTGCGCCACTATCCACGTGCAAGCTTTGGCTTAGGCAAGAGGCAATCAGGCAGTCCAACGATAGATGGACAGAAATCGGCACCTGCAGGGTAGCTAGACAAATCTGGCCAAGGTATGACCTGAGAAGGTCAAAATATCTCCTCGCACTAGAGAGGAAACGATTGTCTACGTTAGTACAGGTTCTGACGGGTCACTGCTTGATTGGCGAACACGCCAAAAGATTGGGTATTGAGTCCAATGACTTCTGCCGAAGCTGTGGAGATGAGGAAGAAGTGGAGAGCATTGAGCACTTGCTTTGCGACTGCCCCGCTTTGAGTAAACGACGACTGGATATACTGGGGTCGGCCTTTTTAGGCAGCCTAACAGATCTTTCCAGTACTGATATTCGTACTATCGATAAATTTATATATCAAACAGGTTGGTTTCGATGAGGGGCATTTCAGCCCGTGGTAACACTAGGGACCTAAACTGGTCTATGTGAGCTTGTAAAAAAAAATACGGCTGCCACCCTAACCTAAACCTAAACCTAAACCTATTAACTAACTGCAATAATAACACTATGCAACAAAACCATTTTTCTTTCGTTGACTTCAAATTTGGTATGTGATAATATTTTTTTCTATCTCAGGTTAAGTTCGAAAATGGGCCATATTGGTCCACTCCTTCTAAGACCTCCCTCACAAAGGGCTAACATTTTTGATTCTCTAATAACTTCTATACTACTTATCCAAATCCGCTGTGTTTATCCGTCGCTTTCAACTTCAGAAAAAGGTGTGAAGTGGCCCGGCCCTTTTGGTACCTCCCATACAAAGGAACAATTTTGTACAAAAAGTTAAGAGTTTATAACATCAATACCAGTGCATAAAAATACTCGAATTTTTGCACAGGGTAATGCTTTTATAGCGCCTACAATCCAGTGGAAAATGGGCTTTATTGCCACGCCCCTTTTGGTTCCTCCCACACAAAGGTACCATTTTGTAGAGAAAGTTAAAAGCGTGAGTACCAATGTAAGAAAATACTACAACATTTTTTAAGTGACTGGATATTTGACGAAGGACAAAGGACATTCTAACATCTCCAACTCAAAGTAACAAATTCATTATTACGCTTCTCTCAATTCTTGCTACTCAATTGAAATGTTCTTACTCGTCTCCTTATTCAAGACACTGTGTATTGTGAAAGAACATTACCACCCGAATTTGTAATACGCTCATGAATGTCAAAATGTCAGTAATATTATTATGTACGGACAGAAAATTACAAACCTACACTGTTTAGTTTGCTACGCTTTTCCCTGCCCATGTTTAGAAATTGACTGTTATTGACTGAAATCTCGTTTGCAAGGTTGACGATGATGACGACATCTAAAGGATAAATAATCTTTCTAAAATTACATTTTGTAGCTACGTATTTAATAGAATTTTATTAAATTGTTTTCAAATTTTTATTTGTAAGCATTTTAACAGGGAATAATTCACAACGTTCAGAAAAATTCTAGTCTAGATATTACATGTAGTAAGTACTCGTACATGCTGAAATATACACATACTTATATTATATTATTTCCTCAGAATTTAACTAAATGGTGAAATATAATTAAAAGCAAAAGCACGTTTTAAATGTGGTAACTGTTTGTTGTTAGTTTTGAGAATTTCTCTACTAAATTGAAAAAGTAATTAACACTTTTAATTTTAGGCTAAACTGTGTCATTATCACTAATTTAATATGACACAATTTTATTAGAAGTTATGTTTAGTTATGTCTAATAATGCAACATTTTGCGAAAAATATTAATAATGTTTTTTTTTGCTTTAAATGAGATTTCAAAGACATCAGGACGTATCGAAATTAACAAACAGTTCTAGAAATTGGTGGTCAAAAATAAAGTGTCTGCATCTGGTTTACATTTCAAAATATTTGTATGCATTAAAATCTAATATCTTACAAACAAAAGATGGTACAAGCTGAAAAAAATCGCTTCTGCAGTTTATTGTCCCAAACATATTCTGCTTGAAATATGCACATGCGTAGAGTACAAATGGACTGCTTAACTGCTTATAACATTAATACCAGTGCATGCTTTAAAGCTGTTAAATGCAATTCAAATTAAAAAAAAAAATAAATTAAAACAAACAATTAAATAAATTTACCCGACTGAACATTCTTAATTGTTTACATTAGATAAAATTTGGCAGATGCGTAAGTCTTTTAACTGGATCAATGGTGACCAAATTGTCTATAAACTATTCGAAATTAAAATAGTTATGTCAATTTTGAGATCCGGAGATCTTGGTGGCCATTGTGCTGTAGAAATGAAGCGAGGAACCTCCTTTTTAAGACATTCTTGGTTGACGCGTGCCGAGTGCGATGATTTTCCCGATAATATTCGGCATTTATTTTGACCCCATGGTCGATGAATACGAGCGGGGAGCGACCATCGGCCGTTACGGCGGCCCACACCATTACCATCGGCGGCGCTTGAGTTCTGGTGGCCAATCGAAGGTGTAAATTTTCAGCTGACCTCTTTGGGAAGTAAACCCGACCATTTTGTTTGTTCACTAACTGCTCAATTTGGAATGGCTTCTCATCAGAGAAAACCAAATTCGGTAACTGGCTCTTTCCAGTCTAACTTTTTTTGTGCATCGGTGAGCTCTTGCACTTTTTGGAACTTCAATGGCTTTAGTCCAAGCTCATTTTTTAATATGTGTTGTATCCGTTCTCGCGATATGTTCAGCTCACGAGCAATTTTTCTACCACTGCGGCGTGGATTTCGATCAAATTTGGCCTTCAATTTTCGGATAATTTCTAGTGTTGTTACCGTTTTTTTCGTCCACTTTTTGGACGCGATGCAACACTGCCAGTATCACGGTAACGAGCAATGGTACCAGAAACAAAAGATTTATTCACATTTAAATGCTGGAGGGCTCTAACGATAGCCACTTGTGTTTTTCCACCCAAATATAAAGCAATCACACTATCACGCTTGAATTCCATCGCGAATAAATTTTTTTCTGAATCCAAAGATCAAAATGCTTTTGTAAGCTTGTAAACAATAAAATGAACTGTCACTGAAATAAATCTGTCAGCTATCAGACTAACGGTTTAGAAATGATAGCAACCTGAAGTTGGTTGCAATACATATCAGCTACCCTGTATTTAACACATTTTCCCCCTCTGTGTCATATTGAACAATTTTTGCTTGCCCCAACTGCACCACAATTTTAACCTTTTTGCACCACAGTGAGACTAAAAGCATAAATTTTGAAAAAAACATTCTTATTTCATATTTAATTTACCCTCCCTGCATCCATATTTTTACCCACTGTACTATGTACGCTTTTTGACCCACTGTACCACATTTAAAGCTTTTTGCCCCACTGTAACATATTTAACCCATTTTGTCCCACGTTACCATATTCAACTACTTGTGCCCCATTGTACCATACTTAACCCTTTCCGCCACACTGAGTCATATCAAACCCTTTGTCTCACTGTACCATATTTAACAGTTTTTGCCCCACTGTATTTAACCCACTTTGCTCCACTGTACAATATTTAACACAATTATGCCCTACTGTACTGTATAGTTAACCATTTTTGTCACACTGTACCATATTTATCCCTTTTTGCCCCACAGTATCATAGTAAATACTTTTTTGCCCCACTGTTCCATAGTTAACGCTTTTTGCCCCACTGTACCATTTTTAACCCATTTGTCCCACTTTACCATATACATATAACTATTTTTACCCCACTGTACTATAGTTAACCATTTTTGCACAACTGTGCCCCGTTCAACTCTTTATCTCACTGTACAAAATGTTTACCCACTGTACCATATTTTACAAATTTTTGTCTCACTGTACCGTACTCGTATTTAAAATGTGTCTCCATGCTAGCGTACTTAAACCTTTTTCCCCGACTGTAACATATTTAATCATATTTTCTCCACTCCACTATTTAACCGTTTTTGACCACAGTGCTCCTAAACCCATAAAAACTCTTCATATCTCATGTTTTAAGCCACAGTACTATATTTTACACTTCTTGCCCCACTGTGCCCCGAAAAAAAACTTAATACCCCGACCAGTTGTCATAAAGACACCCCTCGCTTCAATTTGTCACCATTCTAATATTAGGCTTTAAATTTGGCGGTGGTACCATATTAATACCTTTCTGTCCCACTGTACCTCTAAATTTTTAAAAAATCTCTCCTTTTTCTTGTTTACGTCCCAAGAGCTACTCTCACACCAAATTTCACGATTCTAGGTCTTGCCATTTGGATTTGGCTGTTGTACCACATTTTTCCTTTTTAACCCACTGTTTACGTAAATGTTCGAATTTCGAAAAATCCTGTCAATTTCAGAGTCTACCTCATAAGGGCTACCTTCACACTAAATTTCACGATTCTAGCTCTTGCCATTTGAGTTTGACTGTTGTACTACATTTATCCCATTTTTCCCTTTTTACCCCACTGTGTACGTAAATGTTCGAATTTCGAAAAATCCTGTCAATTTCAGAGTCTACCTCATAAGGGCTACCCTCACACAAAATTTCACGATTCTAGCTCTTGCCATTTAGATTTGGCTGATGTACCACATTTATCACCTTTTACCCCACTGTGTGCGTAAATGTTCGAATTTCGAAAAATCCTGCCAATTTCTGAGTCTACCTCCTAAGGGCTACCCACATACCAAATTTCAAGATTCTAGCTCATTTCGTTTAGATTTGGCGGTGGTACCATATATATCCCTTTTTGCCCCATTGTGCGGATAATAGTATGAATTTCGAAAAATCCCGCCTTATTGCTCGTCTACTTCCTAAGGACTACCCTCCCACCAAATGTCATGGTTATAGCTTCAGCCGTTTAGCCTGGGCGATGATCAGTCAGTCAATCAGTCAGTGAGCCAGTCACGCAACAATTATATATATACTAGCATTAACCCGGTGCGCTTCGCAGCCCCCAACTTTTATTTATTTTCTGTTTAGGGTACTGTAACATAGTTATAACTTATTACATATGGTACAAAATGAAGAAGATTTGATTACTTTTATATTTTATTTTATTTTATAAAATTTGACCCCTCGTTTCATTTTTAGTTTGTGTTCCAAGAGTTACCCTACATAATGGTACAATATTTATCCCTTTTCCCACTGTACCTCTGAACGTTGAAAAACTATTTTTTTGGTTCATACTTTAGCAACTTTCCCCTAGTTTATTTTCCAATAGCTACATTCACACCCTGGTACAATATAAAACCATGTTTGTCCAACTGTGTCTATAAAGGTACGAATTTAAAAATCTAAAGTGAATAGCTCCATTGTACCACATTTAACCGTTTGTGTGTCATAATTAACCAATTTTTCACGATTGTACAATATTTTAAAATGATAATTGATATTTCAAGATCAAAATTCGTAAGCTAATGCCGTATTTCAATATTTTTGTCCCCTATCTGTGCAATTTATTTAACTTGTTTTTCCCCACGGTTTAAGTAGAAGAATCTTTTTGGAAAAATCAATTTCTTAGCTTTGGTTTATGCTGGCTCTATGAAATAACCCCCCACATATAAAATGAAATAAGTCCCCAAAAAATTTTACAGAAAACAACAACAACTAAATTTGGGGATTTGTTTCACTTTTTGGGGACTTATTTCATTTTTATTTTGGTGAGTTATTTCATAATGAAATAAGTCCCCAATTTTTTGCAATGAAATAAATCCCAAATTTTCGATTTGGGGACTTATTTCATTTTTAAAAAAATATCTTTTAAAATTAAAAATTAGAGTTCAATGCAGAAAAACTACTGTACTCGTCACATGTGCAATTACTGTAAAGAATATTTGCTGCACTGAAAGAAAATTTATAGTTACAAAATATTAAAATTAGTCGGAAGAATATTTTTAAATATTAATAATAATTACAATTAATAATAATATTAATTAATAATTCTGAGTAAAGATTCTTTTACGTGTATAATGTGATAAACAGAAACTGCGAGCGAATTTATAGACCATTAGAAATTCTGATAGCATTGACTAAATATGTACCAGCAAATCAGTTTGTTAAACGACTGAAGATAAATAAGTCCCCAAAAATGGGGATTTATTTCATTTTAAATTTGGGGTCTAATTTCATTATGTGGGGATTTATTTCATTTTTGAAATTGGGGACTTATGTCATAATGAAATAAATCCCCAAATTTGGGGACTTATTTAATTTTCGATTTGGGGGGTTATTTCATTGGGGGGTTATTTCATAGAGCCGTTTATGCTTTAAGAGCAACCTTTGCACTCAGGGACCACACTCAACACCTCTTGCACCACTGTTCCATATTAAACACTTTTTATTGTGCTTCTATAGTACGAATTTTTATACATATCTGGGACTATTTTTTTTTCCTTTTTTCCCCACATACACATTTTAACCGTATTTAACTTTTTTGCTTCACCGTACCATATTTAACCCTTTTTGCTCCACTAAACCATATTTAACACATTTTCTCCCCTCTGTAACATATTGAACAACTTGTGCTTGCCCCAACTGCATCATAATTTTAACCTTTTTGCACCACAGTGCAGTAAAAGCATAAATTTTTTAAATGAAAAAAAAACATTCTTATTTCACATTTAACTTACCATCTCTCCCTGCATCCATATTTTTACCCACTGTACCGTTTTGGTTCCACTGAATCAAATTTAAGACCTTTTTGGCCTACTATATTTTGTCCACTATATTTAAGCATTTTTTGCCCCACTATACCGTAGCTAACACATTTTTGCCCCACTGTTCCATAGTTAACGCTTTTTGCCCCACTGTACCATACTTAACCCATTTTGTTTCACGTTACCATATTTTACTATTTGTGCCCACTGTAACTATTTTTGTCATACTGTACCATATTTAACCATTTGTGTCCCACTGTACCATAGCTAACACATTTTATTCCCACTGTTCCATAGTTAAAGCTTTGTGCCCCACTGTACCATATTTAACCCTCTTTGCTCCACTGTACAATATTTAACACAGCTATGCCCACTGTACTGTATAGTTAACCATTTTTCACACTGTACCACATTTAACCCTTTTTGCCCACGTTACCGTATTCAACTTATTGTGCCCCACTGTACCATAGTTAACCCTTTTGCCCCACTGTGTCATATTAAAGCCATTGTCTCAATGTACCATATTTAAAAGTTTTTGCCACACTGTACCATATTCAACCCTCTTTGCTCCACTGTATTTAACACAGTTATGGCCATATGTACTGCATACTTAACCATTCTTGTCACACTGTGCCATATTTAACCTTTTTTGCCCCACTGTATCATAGTAAATACATTTTTGTCCCACTGATCCATAGTTAACGCTTTTTGCCCCACTGTACGATTTTTAACCCATTTTGTCCCACTTTACCATATATAACTATTTTTGTCCCACTGTACCATATTTAACAATTTTTTGTCTTACTGTACCGTATTTAAAATGTGTCTCCACGCTAGCATACTTAAACCTTTTTCCCCGACTGTAACATATTTAATCATATTTTCTCCACTGTGCAGTATTTAACCGTTTTTGACCACTGTGCTCCTAAAACCATATAAACTCTTCATATCTCATGTTTATGTTCCAATTTTGGCAGATTGTTCCCTTTTTTCCCCATGGTCCATAATTAACCCGTCTTGTCCCACTGTGCCTCTTAAAGTTAGAATTACCAAAAATCTCTTCCAATCTCTAGTTTATGTTCCAAAAGTTACCCTGGAACAATTGATCCACGTTTGACATTTTTAAGTCACTGTACTATATTTTACACTTTTTGCCCCAATGTGCCCCGAAAACTGCGAATAAAAAAAAATACCCCGATCCGTTGTCATAAAGACATACATCGCTTCAATTTTCACCATTTTAATTTTAGGCTTTGAATATGGCGGTGGTACCATATTTATACTTTTCTGTCCCACTGTGCCCCTACATTTTTAAAAATCTCTCCTTGTTCTTGTTTACGTCGCAAGAGCTACTCTCACACCAAATTTCACGATTCTAGATCTTGCCATTTGGATTTACATGTTGTACCACATTTTTCCCGTTTTACCCCACTGTGTACGTAAATGTTCGAATTTCGAAAAATCCTGTCAATTTCAGAGTCTACTTCAAAATGGCTACACTTACACCAAATCACGATTCTAGCTCTCGCCATTTGAATTTGCCTGTTGTACTACATTTATCCCAAGTTTTCCCTTTTTACCCCACTGTGTACGTAAATGTTCGAATTTCAAAAAATCCTGCCAATTTCTGAGTCTACCTCCTAAGGGCTACCCTCATACCAAATTTCAAGATTTTAGCTCATTTCGTTTGGATTTGGCGGTGGTACAATATTTATCCCTTTTTGCCCCATTGTGCAGCTAATAGTACGAATTTCGAAAAATCCCGCCTTATTGCTCGTCTACGTCCCAAGGACTACCCTCCCACCGAATTTCATGATTCTAGCTTCAGCCGTTTGGCCTGGGCGATGATCAGTCAGTCAGTCAGCCAGTCACGCAACAATTTTATATATATAGATAGTTAATCTCATATCGATATCTCCATCCTAAATAATGCTAAGTGCAAAAAGGTAGTTTGTCGAGAGAGGAAATGCTTGGAAATTCTTTATAATGCAAAGCGAATGACCTGTACTGTTTTCTGAAAAACTTTTGACTGGGTTACGGATAAACACCAAATTTTGACTGAATATAATTTAGAATAATTAAAAATTAAAAATGCAATCTCCCTAAAAACATGCTTATTCGACTTAGCATATTTGAGAATGGAGGTATCGATATGTGCATTGGAATAGCGTTTGGATAAAACTCGCAATTCATAACAAAAATATTACTCAAAGTATTTTTCTATTTTAATATATAAAAACTGAATTCATTTTCTCGTGTTATAACGCATTTTAGGCAATATTAGATATTTTAGAATTCTGCAGTCAAAAGCATTAAATTTTCGCTAAAAGATGTCATTGTTTTTAACTACTTTGCAACATATTTTATGAATTAAAGTCCGCTCTTCCCAATATGTATCTTAAACTTCACTTAAGAAGATTAGGGAGTGTAACATGGCCATGTAAATTTGAAATTTCCTACCGCTGTTTTCTCTAACTGTAAGTATATTGCAAAAATGTTGGAATACATACTTGTAATCTGTGGGTCAAAATCTATAAGAAAATTTCATACTACATTGAAAAATTATTGATTTTGACAGTTTTTAAATTTTAGCAAATTTCAAATCAAATAAAAAATTATATTATAGCTTGATAGCAAAACAACAAAAACGTCAAAAAGGGATGTTAGGACATTTGGATCTTAAATTTACACCATTGGTCAATTATGTTACGCAGAAGCATTTGACATCAAAATCTCATTTTCAAAAATTTTAATATAGCATTATTTGGATATATGCCATCGATATACACTTTTGCTGTTATATAATTACTAGAAACACATAAACAAATCTGGTGACATTAGCCACCATTTGTTCGTCCACGTAATTATATTTGATTGGCTTATTTGGCAAATATTAGCTTTAACATTTTTCGATTATTGCCAATTAGTATTTTTCGCGCTACGACTTATTTTAACGAACACCTTCAAAGCTGTTGTTTACGCCACAACGGCACTGTGTTTTGGCAGAGCAAAAAACTACTCAAAATATTAACACAAAACAATAAACAGTGGCCGTTGGTGAGCGTAACACGCTGGACAAATTTTTACGCCCAAAATTTTCTCTGAAACTGCAAAAAAAATCGACTTCATCTGACCAAATCAGGGATGTAACGAAAGTGGTTTTAGCGAAAGCGAACGTTGAATTTTTTGTTGCAGAGCGACTAATAGTTTTTTGTTTTTGCTAATGCGAATATTGAAATATGCATTTTTGCGAAAGCGAACAATATTTGCGAATACGAAGCTGATATCAACCAGTAAGGAAAGGCTAAAGTCGGGCGGGGCCGACTATATAATACCCTACACCACTCTCGTAATATTGAATAACTCTGAAATATAAATTTTGTAATTCATGTATAAATTGATACACATAAATTTACTTTTTGGACATTTTATACTTTAATAATACCCTGTACCACAGTGTGGTATAGGGTATAATAAAAGTGTCGTATTAAGTTGGAACAATTGGTTTCCTCCCGTGTGGGAAGTACTCAGCTCCTCCGCCATGTCACGGCTTATTCCTGGGAGGAGTAAATATGTCACACACAATTTAAAATTCTATCATAGATAAAAAGATAAATTATCAAAGAATGATAAAGGAACCAAAATTATTGTGACTAAAGGCCACATCGGAAGGAAAATGTATGTATATGGGGATAATATAAATGTGTAGTAGTATTTCGATTTCTGTTTGTTATTTCAAAATTTGTATATATTTTTAACAATTTGCATACACATCGATTTAGAATATTGCTTCTATGGTGTTTATATGCCAAATTGGAAATATATATATGTACTCGTATATTGGGGATATATGTAAATCGTTCGCCCATGGACCAAGAAACTCTACCATACTAAATTTCAAAACACTTGGATCTAAAATACAGCTTCTACAGGACAAAAGAGCCGTATCGGACGAAACATATATATGGGAGCTATAGCTAAATCTAAACCGATTTTCTGCAAATCCTGCAATGTTCGTCCATGGGTGAAGAAACTCTACCATGCTAAATTTCAAAACAGTTGGATGTAAAGTACAGCTTCTACAGGACTAAAGAGCCAAATCGGACGAAATATATATATATGGGAGCTATAGCTAAATCTTAACCGATTTTGTTCAAATTAGTCCATATATCAAGAAACTCTAGCATTCTAAATTTCAAAACACTTGGATGTAAAATACAGCTTTTACAGGACTAAAGAGGCAAATCGGACGAAACATATATATGGGAGCTATACCTAAATCTAAACCGATTTTCTGCAAATCCGGCAATGTTCGTCCACAGATGAAGAAACGCTACCATGCTAAATTTCAAAACAATTGGATGTTAGATACAGCTTCTATAGCGCTTAAGGGCCAAATCGGACGACATATATATATGGGAGCTATAGCTAAATCTTAACCGATTTTCTTCAAATTTGGCAATGTTGTTTCATGGATCAAGAAACTCTACCATTCTAAATTTCAAAACGATTGGATGTAAAATACAGCTTCTATAGGACTAAAGGGCCAAATCGGGCGAAAGATATATATGGGAGCTATATCTAAATCTGAACCGATTTCAACCAAATTCAATAGGGATCTTAACAGCTGCGAAATACTCTAAACTGCAAAATTTCAGAACGATCGGAGTGTAATTGCGACCTGTAGTCGACGAACAACTTTACATGGACAGACGGACGGACGGACAGACATGGTTAAATCGACTCAGCTAGTGATTCTGAGTCGATCGGTATACTTTAAGGTGGGTCTAGCTGTCTTATTTTCAGGTGTTACAAACATCTGCCGTGAAACAAACTTATAATACCCTGTACCACAGAGTGGTGTAGGGTATAAAAATCGACAATTAATGTAGATTCATTCCTATATACGACCCTATGTTCCCCAGAGGAGTAAAAGGAACATATTGTCGGTGCGCCGACGAAAACCCCTATGTCTCAGATTTTTTTATTTAATTATCTACCACCAATATATCATAACCAAAATCGTATATGTGAAAAAGCCACGGCATGGTAAATGGTTTTTTAGAAAATCTACGCATAGGACATTTTTTTGGAACATAGGAGTTTTGATATTTTAATGTTCTCAGCGTGCCTCAAGCAATCGAAAGTTGGCCTAGATTGGCAGCAAAAACGGCTAATGAGGATTTGTTCAGACTCATCCCCTCTACTCAACTACACGCAAAGAAAAAATTCGTTTCAGCGAAACGAAATATTAGACGACTACAATTCTCGTTTAGGACGACTGAAATTTCTTTTGGTCAGAACAAACAATTGTTTACGCGAAATAAGTTTCTGTCACAACAAACGAAATTTCAGTTCCGGCAAACGAGAAGTGTAATTGTCTAATATGTTTTCTTTGCGTATATGGATAGATTAATATCTGATCTGCTTCCTTTTGGTGAGTTATCGCGATTAAAAACTTGTTTAACCAAAAACAAACGAACTTATTTACAGTAAATCGAGGAAATTTAAAACTATTGCACAATATTCCATAAATATGAACATTTCTATGTCAAATGTTTACAAAAATATTACAGCTAATTTAATAAGATTAACCGCCCATGTGATGGCAATCGCATTTCCCCTAAAATTGGCGATTGTGATTGTCGCAAAATGATTGTTCTGAATTCGTTTTTAGCACAACAATTTGGATTTGCTTTAATAAAATTATTAATTACAGTGAAAAATAAGCACACCCATGTGTGCATTTTATTAAAATTTAATTTCGAAGACCATTAAAATTGAAGGGGAAATTTTTGCGTTTTGCGATTTGAACTCACGCGATTGTCATCACATGGGCAATTAATCTTATTAAATTCGGTATAACATATTTTACAAATTTAGCGATGTAAGTCAAATTTATAGATTAAAAAAAATCGCGGACGTTACAAAGCGTATTACAGGTGATCATATTTAATGAAATTGTGAAATCACATTCTTTAGAAATTTAAAATTTTCCTAAAATCTTTTATAACACTGTGCAACAGTGAAAAAAATACACGGATCTGACGGTATAGGTTCGATTCTACTGCCAAATGGTAGTATAACCCTATACTCAGTTTGCGAGATTGGTGACCAATTTCTTTTTATGGGCCTCGAAAGATTCGGAAAATCAGTGGACCCCTTGAAAAAAGGTGTCATCGGTTTTTGAGCAACAGCTACTTCAGACTTGGTGATAGCGCTTAACTATATTTGGCAATAATGTAGCTAAGAACACGTTGAACAAAGTCTGTTAACATTTCATGCCAAAAATTTTTTGTTTTCCTGTACTTTTTTTCGAAAAACATGTGATTAAATTTATTTTTTTTTCACTTTTTTTGGCATAACTTTAAGGGATCGCTGATTTTTTACTAACAATATTTGGCAATATTGTAGCCACGGTAAATCTGAACAACTTTTATGAACATATCAATACAATCTGAACGTGTCTAGGCAACTTAAATAGCTCAAAAATCCACATTGTACCCAAAAAATGTAAGTATCTCACTGTTATGTAACAAAAATATATTTTTCTGGTATGGGGTATGTTCAGCAATTTTATAGAAAATATTAAGGCCAATATTTTTGTGGAAAATTTTAACCCTCTAGCTCCCCCACATAACTGTAATTTTTGGCCCAATTTTAACAAATCGTAAAAAACACCCCTTAAAAGGGGGAGGGCGGGGATGAAATGTTCTACAAAAATGTTCGCCATAAAATTTTACTATATGTGTCAGAACACATGATTTTCCGAATCTTTCGAGGCCCATAAAAAAAAATGGTCACCAATCTCGCGAAAGTAAGTATAGGTTTATACTACCATTTGGTAGTATAATCGAAGCTATACAGTCAGGTTCGTGTATTTTTCAAAAAGTGTTCATTTGTTGCATAGTGTAATTGAAATCGTACAATATCTTATATAGCTCTATGTTAGTTAATGGATTGACAACAAATTATGATTTAGAATATTTAGCAATTTAAATTGAGTGCTTTAAAACAAGAGTTAATTAATAATGTTTAACCTTAAGGTACAACTAAAAATAAAGCAAAATTTGATAATCGGCACTGTTTTGAAAATATTTTTGAAATAAAATATATTTGGAGACATTCCTAAACAATAATTTTGATACTACGCTAACACATATTTTATTTGAGAAAATTAGTTGTCAAATATATTTCATTGTAAAATACTAACAAAAAAATATTTATTGTGTTCCAAATATATATTTATTTCATAATAAAGAGGAAGGTGTGCCCTTAATAATGAAAAGCAACATCAGCCAAATGGCCACCACGACCTCGCTTACAGGACAATATCCTTTTCATGAAATTTTCCATAACCAAATCGCAAAGTGGCTGCCCTATGTCCTCGATAGCCTCACGAATTCTATCTTTGAGGTCTTGAATAGACGCTGGGCTGTTGGCGTTGACCTTATCTTTCACTTGGTCCCAAAGGAAGAAGTCGCAAGGTGTTAAATCACAAGATCTCGGTGGTCAATTGTGATCAACTCTTCGTGAGATAATGAATAATGAAAAAATGTCAAAGAATAAAAGCTTCAAAAGTGACAGCTACCGAAATACCGTTGCAAAATCCTGTACTTTGAATTCAAACATATCCAAAACAGCGGTTTCCCCCGTGTATATAAAATATAAACCGATTTGTTGCATAGTAGTAGAAAATACTTGTGGGTCGAGGAACATCAGTTTTACAATTTCCGTAATGATCGGATGTAAAATACAGCACCTATAGTGCTTTGATGCAATCGCAAGGAACATATACTGGGTCTGTTCAATAATCGAATGCACGTAGCCCGAGAAAAAAATTGAAAATTCGCATTTTCTATTGAACATACCTTATATATGAGAGCTGTATTTAAACCTGAACCGTCATCATCACGGGTGTTCATAGAAATTAGGTTGAAGAAGCGAATACTAAAATATATTTTTGCGAAAGCAAATATTCCAGTCAGTTTTTGCGAATGTTTAGAATAATAGGAATACGTAAATGCGTTACATCCCTGTCCCAAATACAAAATAATAATTTGTGTTTCTTTTCTAATTTAGAAATTCTATGTATAAATTATTATGTGCAGAAAAAAACGAAATTATAAAACATAAACGATATGTATATGTATAGTTGTCTGCTTCTTAATTTTTTTTTTGAGAATTGTCTATGGGCGCTCCTTGAATTATATTAAGACTATCGAAAAAATGTCGATTTTTTAACCTTCTAGAAAGTTATTTATTGAGATCTTAGGTACATTTTTGTAGCTGATTGTTTCCTTGAATTTTAAACGGTTTGCAATCTATGGACCTGAATAGGGAAAAAATCGAAGTTTTTTACGATTCTGACCTTGAAGATGAAGTGTTTTTGATTTTGTATGTTCACAATTTTTGTTCACACAAGAGCTACATCTTTGCCCAGAGAGTAAATCAAAATTCCGAACGGTTTGCATGATATGAGCCTGAGAAAATGACCAACTAATATTAAAGCCTAGCTTGATTCTACTCTGGGGGAGTCTGCTCCTCCGTTTACGGCTATAAAATTTTGTGTGGCCAAGACGAACGCAGTAGTGTGGACCAATTGGGGAGTCCTCTCCAGAAACGGGAAAAGAAAATCCACAAAATGGTATTGGATGATCGACGACTAAAGGTGTGAGCAAGCTTTAACGATAGACATTACAAAAATTGCTATACACCACATATTTACCGATAATTTGACAAGTACGAAAGTTTCAGTCGAAAGCTCTACTTCTGACACAAAGGGGCTGAGGGAGTCTCCGGACTCTTTGACGCATCTGGCGGGGACGCTTCTCGATGATACGGACGAAAAGTTCGATAACACCCTTGTCGGGGTGGATGTTAATCTGTCAATTACCAATGATGGTAAGAATTCTACAGATTAACCTTCATCACGCTAAAGCAGCCGCAGCGGCTCTATTGCTGCGCCTGTCCACAGGTGCAGTAGACATCGTCCTGATACAGGAGCCCTACGCAGTGGGAGGAAGGGTGTGCGGTATCAGGACACCCAACTTTAAACTGCTTGTGGCCAACTGTGAAGGCACTCCAAGAACCTGCATTTTGGCCAGGAACGATCCAAGTATCTTTCTACTGGCTAATTTAAGTGGTAAATACCAAACATCTGCTAATCTGGAGATCGCATATATTGGGTGGTCTCCAGTTACTTGCCTTATAAAGCTGTAGTACCGACTGCTCTATTCAGGGAAGTAGTAGAAGAAGCAACGTCTGACGAGCTCGAGCTGATTATTGGCGCAGACACGAACGCTCATCATAATATCTGGGGTAGTACGGATATAAACAAGAGGAGGGATTCGCTTCATGACTTTAGTCTAACTACCAACCTAAGTATTTGTAATATAGGTAATAAACCGACATTTACGATTAAAGACAGACAAAAAGTACTAAACGTAACGTTTGCTACTGACCGGCTGTCAGACAAAATTATTGGGTGGAATGTATTGGACGACCACTCATACTTAGATCACCATTATATTGAGTTCAAACTCGCCGAAAAAGCGTCTGAACCTGCCGTCCACAGAAATGTGAGAAAGACAAAAAGGCACCTGTTTGAGAAGATTGTCAATAAAGTCCTCAACTCCAAACTTCTGTACGAACCGAATGACAAAGCCAGTCTGGATAATCTGGTCGAGCATATCACCACATCATTCAATAGTTCCCTTGAAGAAGCCTGTCCAAAAACAAGGTACAAGGGTAAAACTAAACCCCAATGGTGGACTTCTGCGCTAACGGCTATGAAAAAGACCTGCAACAAGCTATTCAACAAGGCTAAATCTACTGGGGTCGCTAATGTTTGTGATGCTCATAAAGAGCAACTCAAAATCTATAAGAAGGAGCTTAGAAAGGCGCAAAGACGCTCTTGGTATACCTTCTGTGGCGAAGTGGAAAATGACTCCGACGCCGCAAGGCTGAGGAAAATACTATCAGCTTTACCCTGTACAGTGGGTTACTTGCAGGATGAGGCAAATAATTGGACCAAAAACAGCGAGCAGTCGCTCAATGTACTGCTCGACACACATTTCCCGGGGAACTCTCTAACAGAACCAGAGGATCAGCAGGACCAACAGGAGTGCGAGTGGACTGCGAGCGTCGCTAGCTTGTTGACTAAGAGATCCAGAATAAGCTGGGGTATTAATAGCTTTGAGCCCTTCAAGTCACCTAGACCAGACGGCATCACTCCAGCAGAAATGCAGAAAATGTTGAAGTAAATTATCCCCTTGGCTGGAATTTATGTAGGCTGTATCAGGCTTTCCGAATCGATGGAGGAATACCAAAGTGGTAGTCATACCTAAAGCGGGGAAAATATCACACACTAGGCCAAAATACTTCAGACCAATAAGCCTATCCTCCTTCCTATTGAAAGGTCTGGAAAGACTTTTAGATTATTTCATTAGGGAAAACCTGGATACAAAACTCCTGTCGGTGAACCAACATGCTTACAATAAGGGGAAGGCTACAGAATCAGTCCTGCACGAACTTGTGAGCACTATCGAATCGTCCCTGCAATTCAAGGAATTCACCATGGTGAATGACGTAGAAGGGGCTTTTAACAACATTCACTCAGATGCAGTAATTGCGTCACTGTCATCTAAAAGTTAACTTTAGTTTGATTAGACTAATTCAAAGTCTGCTCAACAGAATACGCATAACAGCATGTCTTGGGTCCACAACTCTAACAAGGTTTGTAAACAGAGGGACACCACAAGGAGGAGTACTGTCTCCACTAACTTGGAACCTAGCGGTGAATGAAATCCTGCTAGATCTAGAACGTCGTGGCTGCAAGGTCGTGGCATATGCGGACGACGTGGCAATCGCAGCGAGTGGCAAATTCAACAACGTCCTCCGAGACATTCTACAGGTGGCTCAGAACAAATTGGCTAGATGGGCCAGAAGCAGCGGTTTGGGCGTAAACCCAAACAAGACAGAATTGGTTCTCTTTACTAGGATGAATAATGTCCCATATGTGGACCGTCCACCACAGATAAATGGAACAGATCTAGTCTTTTATTAAAGTGCAAAATTTTTAGGAATAATTCTAGATAGAAAACTGTTATTTAGACTTAATGTATTGGAACGTGTAAAGAAGGCCAACGTCACCTTATATTCCTGCAAAAAGGCTGTAGGGTCGCGGTGGGGCCTCTCTCATAAAATCCGATATACATATATAGCAGTAGTTCGTCCTATACTATTATATATTATACGGCATTGTGGTATGGTGGACGGCACCTGACAAACCATCACCAACCTACTAACAAAGGTTCCGAGAACAGTCTGCCTGAGCATAAGCGGAGCCTTAAGGACTACAGCGACCGAGTCTCTACAAGTCCTACTCCATATATACAATATACATACATACATATATACAAAGCGGCAATAAGATTAAACTGCCTATCAATGTGGAGCTTCTAGCACTACGGCCACATGATGATATCAAAGTGTAGTGCTATGGTAACCGACCGAGTGGACTATAACCAACTGTGTACACCTTCGAGAGAAATTACATCACTATGATTCCCGCCAGAGATGAATGGGTTGGAAGAATACCAGGTAATAGAAACCATCTCCACTTTTACACGGATGGTTCGAAGCTTGATGAAAAGGTTGGCTTCGGAGTACACTGTGCAGATCATAGTTTGGATATAGCTCACAGACTGCCAGATACCTGCAGAGTCTATCAAGCCGAAATAATGGCAATGTGGGAAGTAGCCAAGTGGCTGAGTCGCAACACAGTAACCAACACTGGCGTTGTGATTTACTCGGACAGCCAGGCTGCCATCAATTGACAATGATTGTCTACGTTAGTATAAGTTCTGACGGGACACTGCTTGATCGGCGAACACGCCAAAAATTAGGTATTGACTCTAATGACTTCTGCAGAAGCTGTGGAGATGAGGAAGAAGTGGAGAGCATTGATCACTTGCTATGCGACTGCCCCGCTCTGAGTAAACGACGACTGGACATACTGGGGTCGGCCTTTCTAGGCAGTCTAACAGATCTTTCCAGTACCGATATTCGTACTATCGATAAATTTGTATATCAAACAGGTTGGTTTCGATGAGGGGCATTTCAGGCCGTGGTAACACTACACGGAGAAAAAATATGTTTGGATGCAATCATAAATATGTTTGGGACGGGCACAATCATATATATGTTTGTGGGTAAACATATTATGTTTGCACACAATCATAATATGTTCGGGGCAAAATTCTAGCATATTAAAAAACGATATGATTGTGTCCTAACATATTTTTGGCAAAATAATATATTAGAGCATATTTTTTAGATTTTTAGAGAGTATTACTCTCTGAGAGCCCAATTATGTAACTCATAGAGCATCCACCATCACCACTGTGCTAAGCCATCACAGCGAACACACGCACGCACCCACATACAACCATTGACAGCCACAGCCAGTCAGAATGAATATATGGCTATGCTTATACTTTCTTGTTTCGGGTGTAACATGAAAGTAAATTAAAATACACGCTGTGCATATAATTCTCGTTGACTCTATATAGCCAGTGGTATAAGGTGTTGACGTTTTTCAGTCAATGGGGTGGATCAACGGAGCTACCAACCAAGTTGAAAGAAAAGTGGCATAGTCGGCAGTCCGAATAATGGATAATTAATGGAACATTAGACTAGAATTTTATAAATATATTATAGGTGCGTCACAAAGGGTTCAGACTTTTGATAAAAAACAACAATATACAATCATATATATGATTACATACAATCATATAAATCTTTGGACATAAGCATATATATGATTACACACAATCATATAAATGATTGGACATAACCATATATATGATTACATACAATCATATAAATGTTTGGGAACATTACCGCTACCCCAAACATAATATGTTTGGGAGCTGCTCCAAACATATATATGTTGCCTGCAAAATATGTTTGGGGCAATATGTTACAGAGGCCGTTTTTTTCCTCCGTGTAGGGACCTAAACTGGTCTATGTGAGCTTGTATAAAAATAATACGGCTGCCACCCTAACCTAACCTAAGGGAAAAAGTAAAAATTCTATTTTCTATTGCAGATATCTCGGTAAATATACGTGATAATTCTTAGGTGTAAAAACTTTTTTTGTAAACCTCAATTAGTAGAACGACCACAAAAGTTTTATAAATCGGAAGAGAACACGAGTTATACTCGTTAGAACATTTTCTTCACCCGATGTGGCCAACGCTAGCTCCGCCCATGTCTGACATAGGGGGCCAAATATAAAACTTAAATTCTCTAACACCTCTTCATCTACCATGCCAGGTTTGGTCGCAATCGGTTGTTTGGTTAAGAAACGGTCGAATTATTTCCCTTTTTTGAATTCGTACCACTGTGCAGTGTTTGCGAAACAGACTAGCCTTGGTATTTCGTCCATAACTTTTACAAAACAAGTAAGAAAGTTTCAGTCGGGTAAACCGACTAAGGTATACCCTCACTTTGTGAGTAATGTAATATTGAATATTACTCGAATTATTCTGTCAATTTGTGTGGGAGGTACCAGAAGGGGTTTATCAAATACACCTTTTTTTCGCTGAACATTAGATACTTTAAATTCATTGCACTGTGCCGACTTATAAGCATTTATGTGCACTGGTATAAACGTTATGAGAAATTAAATTGTGGTATGATTTGGGCATTTTGTGTGGGAGGTACAAAAACGGGCGTGGCAATAACGCCCATTTTTCACAGGGCTATAGACACTATAAAAACTTTACATTGTACAAAATTTCAAGTATTTTTATACACTGGTTTTAATGTTGTAAGCTGTTAACTTTTGGTGCAAAAAGGTACCTTTGTGTGGGAGGTACCAAAAGGGGCGTGGCAACAACACCCATTTTCCCTGGACTGTAGCCAATATAAAAGCATAATACTGTACAAAATTTCAAGTATTTTTATACACTGTTATTAATGTTATAAGCTGTTAACTTTTGGTGCAAAATGGTGCATTTGTGTGGGAGGTACCAAAAGGGACGTGGCGACTCCGCCCATTTTTCTCGAGTTTATAGCGACTAATAAGCTAATACTATGTGTGGAATTTCAAAAGATTCGAAAAAGTAGTACAGCAGTTATGAAAGAATCAATATTTCATAACATTTTAACCCTTTGTGGGGGAGGTACTAGAAGGATTGGACCACTATGGCCCATCTTCGAACTTAGCCGGAGATAGACAAAAATATTACCACATACCAAATTTGAGGTCAATCGGTTACTCCTTTCGAGAGTTATCGTGCGCACCAGCCAGCAGACAGACAGACAGACGGACGGACATTGCTCATTCGACTTAAAATGACCCAAAACGGATTTCCTCCGAACATACTTGGGGTCTTAGGTCACTCCTTCGACGTGTTACACTTTTTTCCGTAGCAAATGCTTTATACCCTCGTCACACTAAAGTGAGGGTATAAAAATGTCCTGTTCTGGATTTGTGAGAGTGCGACAAATATTCTGTGAAAATTTTAATCGAGTTGGGAACAAGTTTTTCTTCAAAGGTTTTTTCAAAAAACATTCGTCATTTTTTATACCCTACACCATACTGTGGTACAGGGTATTATAAGTTTGTTTCACGGCAGATGTTTGTAACACCTGAAAATAACACAGCTAGACCCACCTTAAAGTATACCGATCGACTCAGAATCACTAGCTGAGTCGATTTAACCTTGTCTGTCCGTCCGTCTGTCCATGTAAAGTTGTTCGTCGACTACAGGTCGCAATTTCACTCCGATCGTTCTGAAATTTTGCAGTTTAGAGTATTTCGCAGCTGTTAAGATCGCTATTGAATTTATTTGAAATCGGTTCAGATTTAGATAAGCTCACATATATATATTTCGTCCGATTTGGATATATATTTTTTCCTATAGAAGCTGTATTTTACATCCAATCGTTTTGAAATTTAGAATGGTAGAGTTTCTTGATCCATGAACCAACATTGCCGAATTTGAAGAAAATTGGTTAAGATTTAGCTCTAGCTCCCATATATATGTTTCGTCCGATTTGGCCCTTTAGTCCTATAGAAGCTGTATTTTACGTCCAATCGTTTTGAAATTTAGAATGGTAGAGTTTCTTGATCCATGAACCAACACTACCGAATTTGAAGAAAATCGGTTAAGATTTAGCTATAGCTCTCATATATATGTTTCGTCCGATTTGGCCCTTTAGTCCTATAAAAGCTGTATTTCACATCCAATCGTTTTGCAATTTAGAATGGTAGAGTTTCTTGATCCATGAACCAACATTGCCGAATTTGAAGAAAATCGGTTTAGATTTAGCTATAGCTCCCATATATATGTTTCGTCCGATTTTGCTCTTTAGTCCTGAAGAAGCTGTATTTTACATCCAATCATTTTGAAATTTAGAATGGTAGAGTTTCTTGATCCATGAACCAACACTACCGAATTTGAAGAAAATCGGTTAAGATTTAGCTATAGCTCCCATATGTATGTTTCGTCCGATTTTGCTCTTTAGTCCTGTAGAAGCTGTATTTTACATCCAATCATTTCGAAATTTAGAATGGTAGAGTTTCTTGATCCATGAACCAACATTGCCGAATTTGAAGAAAATCGGTTTAGATTTAGCTATAGCTCCCATATATATGTTTCGTCCGATTTTGCTCTTTAGTCCTGAAGAAGCTGTATTTTACATCCAATCATTTTGAAATTTAGAATGGTAGAGTTTCTTGATCCATGAACCAACACTACCGAATTTTAAGAAAATCGGTTAAGATTTTGCTATAGCTCCCATATATATGTTTCGTCCGATTTTGCTCTTTAGTCCTGAAGAAGCTGCATTTTAAATCCAATCATTTGGAAATTTAGAATGGTAGAGTTTCTTGATCCATGAACCAACACTACCGAATTTGAAGAAAATCGGTTAAGATTTAGCTATAGCTCCCATATATATGTTTCGTCCGATTTGGCCCTTTAGTCCTATAAAAGCTGTATTTTACATCTAATCGTTTTGAAATTTAGAATGGTAGAGTTTCTTGATCCATGAACCAACACTACCGAATTTGAATAAAATCGGTTAAGATTTAGCTATAGCTACCATATATATGTTTCGTCCGATTTGGCCCTTTAGTTCCATAGAAGCAATATTTTACATCCAATCATTTTGAAATTTAGAATGGTAGAGTTTCTTGATCCATGAACCAACTATACCAAATTTGAAGAAAATCGGTTAAGTTTTAGCTATAGCTCCCATATATATGTTTTGTCCGATTTGGCCCTTTAGTTCTATAGAAGCTGTATTTTACATCCAATCGTTTTGAAATTTAGAATGGTAGAGTTTCTTGATCCATGAACCAACATTGCCGAATTTGAAGATAATCGGTAAAGATTTAGCTATAGCTTCCATATACATGTTTCATCCGATTAAATATACCCTGCACCACACTGTGGTACAGGGTATTATTTAAGTATAAAATGTCCCAAAAGTAAATTTATGTAAACAATTTATACATGAATTACAAAATTTATATATCAGAGTTATTCAATATTACGAGAGTGGTGTAGGGTATTATATAGTCGGCCCCGCCCGACTTTAGCCTTTCCTTACTGGTTTTTGATTATCTTCAAGGAGAAACGGAATCAACTGCGAGTATTATGGTAACTTAGTGCAGCGTTTATGTTATGTGTATTTGGTGAAAAGGAAAATGTTGTTTCTTCAAACAATGTACCAGTTCACACGTCCACTATAGCGATGGCCAAAATTAAAGAATTAAAGCTCGAATTGCTTTATCACGCACCTTATTCACCAGATTTGGCTTTCTTGGATTATTTTATACAGTGTTTTCCAACAAGAGATTTTATTTTAAATCACCCGGTATTTCGGTAGCTGTCACTTTTGAAACTTTTATTCTTTGACATTTGAAATAATTAAAATTCGAAAAATCGAAAATCATCGAAAAATCCTCTTGATTGATGAGACCCATTTCCACCTCGGTGGCTACGTCAACAAGCAAAATTGTCGCATCTGGGGCTCGGAAAACCCAAGAGTTATTGTTGAGAAGCCTCTTCATCCTCAACTTGTGACTATTTGGTACGGTTTATGGTCCGGCGGGGTCATTGGACGAAAATGAGGCTCGGAAAACCCAAGAGTTATTGTTGAGAAGCCTCTTCATCCTCAACGTGTGACTATTTGGTACGGTTTATGGTCCGGCGGGGTCATTGGACGAAAATGAGGTTGGATTAACAGTTACGTTGAATGGATTGCGCTATCGAGAGATGATTAATGATTTTTTTGGTCGGAGTTGGATGGTATTGATCTGGACAACGCTTACTTTCAACAAGACGGCGCTACGTGCCCCACAAGCAACGAAACCATTGCTCTGTTACGGGGAAAGTTTCCGGACCGTGTTATCTCTCGAAGAAGTGATCACAAATGGCCACCGAGATCTTGTGATTTAACACCTTTCGACTTCTTCCTTTGGGGCCACGTGAAAGATAAGGTATACGCCAACAGTCCAGCGTCGATTCAATACCTCAAAGAATTCGTGAGGCTATCGAGGACATAGGGCAGCCACTTTGCGATTTGGTTATGGAGAATTTCATGAAAAGGATATGGTCCTGTTAGCGTGGTCGTGGTGGCCATTTGGCTGATGTTGTTTTTCATTATTAACGGCATACCTTCCTCTTTACTATGAAATAAACATCCGATCATTTATTTATCTGAAAAAAAATCACATTTTTCTTTGAATACCAGAATAACACCTCTTGTTGGAGATCCCTTTATTTAAAAATAATCTGAAGGCTCGTTGGTAAATGATTTGCCAACAATAAAGAGAAGGAGTATGTGGTTGATGGCTCTTTTAAGGAGATAGACAGTTCTTCCTATAAAAAGGATTTCGAAGCTCTTGAATACACTGGAAAAAGTACGATTATAGTGAGCTAAAATGAGATTTTATTGAGAAATAAAGAATTTGTGTTTTCTTTGTTAGGTTGGCTAATTTTGGGATTGCCCATGTATACGTTCCATCCGATTTCGAATGTATGGACTGAGCACATGACCTCTGTGAAATCTAGCATAGAGTAGTCCCTTAACCCAAAAACTAAAATTACAGAATTGGAAGAAACTATACATATGTGTGTTTATTTCGAATTGGCATCTAAGCGCTAAATATGCTTTATTTTGTTCTATGTAAATATAACGTTATTGAGGCAGAGAGGAGTTTCTTAAACCAAGAATGAGAAATCATTCCAATTTTTCATTTAAGCGAAGCAAATGTCCATGAAATCTTTAAGCAATTTGTAGGGAAGTGTATTCGTTCCCTGAACCAAGAGAAATCGCTTCAAATTCTATTGTATTCGTTTCCGATTATTCTGATTCAACAAGGTGGGGAAAGCACAACATCAGCCAAATGGCCACCACGATCACGCTTACAGGACCATATCCTTTTCATGAAATTTTCCATATCCAAATCGCAAAGTGGCTGCCCTATGTCCTAGATAGCCTCACGAATTCTCTCTTTGAGGTCTTGAATCGACGCTGGGCTGTTGGCGTAGACCTTATCTTTCACGTGACCCCAAAGGAAGAAGTCGCAAGGTGTTAAATCACAAGATCTCGGTGGCCAATTGTGATCACCTCTTCGAGAGATAACACGGTCCGGAAACTTTTCCCGTAACAGAGCAATGGTTTCGTTGCTTGTGTGGCACGTAGCGCCGTCTTGTTGAAAGTAAACATTGTCCAGATCAATACCATCCAACTCCGACCAAAAAAATCATTAATCATCTCTCGATAGCGCAGTCCATTCACCCTAACTGTTGATCAAACCTCATTTTCGAAAAAGTAATGTCCAATGGCCCCGCCGGACCATAAACCGCACCAAATAGTCACACGTTGAGGATGGAGAGGCTTCTCAACAATAACTCTTGGGGTTTCCGAGCTCAAGGTGGGACAATTTTGCTTGTTGACGCAGCCATCGACTCCGACACCACTGTATTGTACATACATAATTTGACTGTTTGTTTGAGAACAAAACGCAGTCCATAAATCCCACAAATGCGACTTCTGTGGTTGTCTTTAAAGGTTGAAATACATATGTATATCGGAGAAAAACAAATGTGTTCAACCAATTTAATTTGGTAATGATCTCGAGAGCAGTTTTGATTGTCGTGATGGATTTAAGAATTTGCAACAAATATAAATTGCAAATTGAAAAACAAGAACATTAAATGAAGATAGGTTAGATTATAGCGGATCACAAGAAATGAAAATGTGTTTATATTTCAGACTGATCGGTAAAAAAAGTATCCTCTAGAGCATCAGGAAATCAAATACTTAGGGTCCTTTATGTGGGAGCGCTATGATTCAATTTCGCTTGGACCGATTTAGGGTTATATTACGTAAAAAATGTTGAAATGAATTCGGTCTTTTTAAACAAAAAAATGTTTAAAGAAAAAATAATTAATACAATTTTATTAAAATTACGATTAATTATTCTACTGTTTAAAAAAAAGAATGTCACTAACAATTTTGCTACTTCGTTTTCGATATTTAAGATGGCTAAATTTCAAAATCGATCTTGGTTCATTGTTACGGTGACCATCCGTTCACTATTATAGTGAACAGTACACTATTTTAGACTCTTGTACACAATGTACACTTTTTACTGCTGTCCATTTTGTACATTATTTTTTCTTTCATATGTTCACTTTTTTCATTATTTATCAAACAATTTAAAAATCACCAAAAAAATACGTCTAAATCTATATTGGAATTATAAAATATATATTTTCTATAATGAGCGCCCCAGTAGGTGAGTTTGGACCGTGCTCACCTATGAGTTTGCGTTCGTGGGTTCGATTCCCACCAGAAGCTCTGGTATGTCGCGACAAAAATCTACAGCCTGTTTCTGTAACTTAAAAATTTACTTTGGTTCGCCTGCCAGACTACAAATAGCTGATTTGGGTTTCACTAACTACCATCACAACGACAAGTCGCACGATAATGAACTCGTACGAAAACGTAATCATTTCAGTGTAAATTTTGGTTTCTCTATCTCTCTTTGCTGTCATCTGGGCGAACACAAATGTCAGATCGATTCACGTTATTCACGTCGACTGATAGGAACAATAACAAAAAAAAACTTTATTAAAAGCAGAAATAAGTAGATATTAATATAATTTTGGAAAAAACTATTAAATATCAAAAAAAAATTATACATATGTATACATATTTAAGCACAAAGAAGTCAACATTGGCAGCTCGCTAAGATGAAAAAAATCATCAGTGCACAATGAGAGAGACGTGAGAGAGAAACAAAGGAGAGTCTTGATTCAGCTCAGCTGACCCTCCCAGGGTTGATTTTTTGCGTAAAGAGTACAGAGGTGTATTTGGTAAGGTCGACCATACGAAAATGTGTGCTTTTTTAAACCGGAAGTTGTGAAATTATTGATCTGGCAACTACATTATTTCCCAATTGGTAAATTGCTAACGTCATTGACGTAAGGCCAGGCGAAAGAACGAACGAACCTTAGAGAAACCAAATTCCTGACGAAAGTGAGTCACTGGTTTTCGTTCGCAGAGACTTTCGTTAGAAATACAGAAACAGGCCGTTAGCAAGCAACATGGTCTTTGCCAACCGGCTTTTCCCTGGTCCGTAAAATTAGAATATAAATTTACTTTGTTTTGTAATTCATATAAATAAATAACATTACTATTTACTATAAATTATAATATGGCAACTATGTGTAGTATGAGAAAAGACTATGAAAGAGAGTAGTATTTTTACCACTTGCTGTTCAAAATGGTATTTCGATCTAGACTCAGAAGTATTTATTGTAAATATTTAAAGGAAAAACAAGAGATTTTTTACTGAACTCGTATTGATGACTCATTTAGATACATTGAGGGATTTGCTTGGGTACTGTTAAACGCTGTTCCATCTAGGCGGTCGAAATATCGTTGGCTAATGTAACAGAAATTAGGGATGACTTAAATATAAATAATGACGATTTTTTGTATGTAAAAAGTTAAACAAACGCATTTGAAATAGAAATATGGTAAAAAATTAGAAACAAAAACTGATACAAGGTGGTTTGAAGTTTTTAGATTCTTCGAAAATGAAATTATTCCTTATAAAAACATTTTCAATTAAGAAGATTTTTCATTTGATTCACCAACAAAAAGGTTTTTTAATACGAGTATCTACCAATATTTTTTCTTTAGAAAAATATTAAATGAAATTGGAAAGTTTAGAATCAATCTTAATTTAAATTATAGAGAACATGTTTGTTATGGACTTTACTGAATTTAAAACATTTTTAACGAAAATAAATAATATTTTACAAAAATAAAAAATAAAGTATCGCTATTTTGTAAATAGTTTATATAAATGTATATTTTTTAGTTCCTTTCTGTGAAATTACTAAATAAAATCGATACCTTCATTCCATACCTCCAAGTGCAAAAAGGTAGTTTTTCAGGAGAGGCGATCAATATTTGAAGATTTTTTTAAATTTGTATGGAATTCCTTTGATATGGAAATCGAATGACCTGTACTGTTTTGTGAATAAATTTTGAAAGGGTTGACGGATAAACACCAAATGACTGAATATAATTTGGAATATTTAGAAGTTAGAAATGCAATCTCCCTAAATACATGTTTGTCGGCTTATCATGTTTTAGAACGGAGGTATCGGCGCATCGCAACGGTGTCCTTCGCAGTCAGAAGAGCTTAGTGAAAGCCTTATTGCAACTTGCAAACCTTTAAACGAATTTGGATTGGATTTGGATAAGTGCTTGACAATTAGTCATACTCTACGAATCTGGGTAGCTAGTCACGCTCTTATCAAAATGTGAGCACACTTTCTGCTTAATAACTCCCCGATAGGGCAAGAGCTGACCACAGACCGTAAAAATTATTTTTCTCAAGCTCTTACAAGCTAGCTCAGCGTTCAAGTAACCAAAAATCACTTAGCGGAAAATGTTATGGTGATTTCGATTAAAGTAGCCTACGTTACTTTCGAGGTATTGGCCTATGTATCCACCAAGTTTCAAGAAAATTGGTTCAGAAGTTTAGAGGTTTAGAACAAACAAACGAATTAGAATATTAATATGCATTTCTTATTTCTCTAAACGTTTAAACCAGAATTTATTTGTTTTGAAAAATATTTATTTAAATTATGTGCCTTGCGCCCCGGGGCAGTTAGCCCATATGGTGTATCAGATACTGCGAACTGGGACAGATATCACTATGCAACAAAAAAAATTTTTTTTCCGAGACCTAAAAACTTTTTTTGTGTAGATTAAGGCATACTATTTTATGAAACCAAAACCAAATTATTATACAAAATTATTTTGACCATTTTGTTTGGGAGGTACCAAAAGGGGTGTGGCAATAACTTAAATTTGTATATACTTTGGGTAGTATTATTTTATTTATTTAGACTGGAATCAATGTTATAAGCCGTTAACAAAAATGGTCCATTTGTATGTGAGGTACCAAAAGGGGATTGGCAACTTAGCCCATTTTGCTCAAGCTGACAGCGACAAATAAACTAATACTACACTGAAAAAAAAATTTTCATAAAATTAAAGAAATGCTCCAAAGACGTTATTAGTTTTTAAAATAAGTACATTTTGTACTTAAAATATAGATAATTTCAATAATATAAAGTATTTTACTTAATTTTGAGTAAAATTTCTTAATTTTAAGTACAAAATATACTTATTTTGAAGACTAAGGACGTCTTTGGAGCATTTCTTTAATTTTATGACAATTTTTTTTTCAGTGTATGTGTGGAATTGTGAAAGATTATGAGTAGTAGTTTAGAAGTTAGTTTTTTCCAAAATTATATTAAGGCATACTATTTTATGAAACCAAACCCAAATTATTATACAAAATTATTTTGACCATTTTGTTTGGGAGGTACCAAAAGGGGTGTGGCAATAACTCAAATTTGTA
This sequence comes from Eudasyphora cyanicolor, assembly GCA_963930755.1. Classification (NCBI taxonomy): domain Eukaryota; kingdom Metazoa; phylum Arthropoda; class Insecta; order Diptera; family Muscidae; genus Eudasyphora; species Eudasyphora cyanicolor. Next base: position 132,605,625 of record OZ005736.1, on the reverse strand, counting down.
TATACTTTGGGTAGTATTATTTTATTTATTTAGACTGGAATCAATGTTATAAGCCGTTAACAAAAATGGTCCATTTGTATGTGAGGTACCAAAAGGGGATTGGCAACTTAGCCCATTTTGCTCAAGCTGACAGCGACCAATAAACTAATACTATGTGTGGAATTGTGCAAGGTTATGAGTAGTAGTTTAGAAGTTATGAGATAAAAAATTTTTCAGTAAAATTTTAACCCTTCATGGGAGAGGTACTTGAAAGGGTGTACCAACGTAATCCATCTTTGATCTTAGCCTGAGATAGAAAAATATATTAACACATACCAAATTTGGAGTCAATCGGTTACTCCTGTCGAAAGTTATCGTGCGCACCAGCAACACAGGCTGACGGACATTGCTCAAATGGCATAAAATCAAAATCGAATTTCCGCCAAATATTCTTGGGGTATCTTAGGTCACTCCTTTGATGTGCTTTGGCTCGCAGCAACTGATATAAAAACCTCGTACACAATAGTGGGGGTATAAAAACCGGATTATATTGAAATTCTCCTATTTCTACCAAAAGTGCTGTAATTTCTACATTTATCCACAGATTTTCTCCTAGTTGGCGATGTTATCTTCGTTAATTTGCTAGCTTTAAAAAAATTTTCTATTTTCTATGGGTTTTTTCCTGCCTACAAAAACAATTTTTGTGAAAAAATCAAATTTTTTCTAATTGTTTTAACGACAGTTACTAATCTTCTGTTTCTACGTAAAGGCGCCATTGTTAATATTTATAGTCCTTATAATTTCCTTTAATTTGAAGTATTTCCCGGCTTTATCGAACTTATACTTCAAAAAATATGATACAAATACTAAAAAAACAAGTAAGAAAGTTTAGTCGGGTAAACCGACTAAAGAATCCCCTCACCATGAGTCTCAAAAAAATATTAGTACATTTATTTAAATTATTATCAGTTTAAATTGCATGTAATAACATTTGATTATGTACTGGCATTTAAGTTAAAAGCTGTTTACTTTTGGCACAAAATGGTCCATTTGTGTGAGAGGTACCGAAAGGGGCGTCCCAATAACGGTCAATTTTCTCTGGACTCTAGGTACTGTAAAAGCATTACACTGTAAAAAATTTCAAATATTTGTATGAACTCATATTAAAGTTAAAAGCCAGTGATGCCAGAAGATTTTTTCAAAAGTACCTACGCGTACGATAAAAAATCCCTTTCTACCCTACTTCTTTACTAAAAAAACCCTACATTTTTCTCTACAAATTTGGCTGCTAAAGTAAAAACAAAACATACTACTTGTATGTATGTGATTTATTTATTTGAATCAATTTTCTTTCCATATGTATGAGTAAAATAAAGGGTTATTCAGGTACAAAATAAAAATTATTAAAAAAACATAACAAAAAATGGCAATATTAGACACGTTGCAAAGTAAATAAAGGAATGCAACATAAAAAGTTTTTAACAATATATCTAAGTATACACAGTTTTAGAATTAAACCAGTAAGGAAAGGCAGAAAGTCGGGCGGGGCCGACTATATAATACCCTACACCTTCCTAACAACGCGATAAGGGTCATTGCCCTAATAATTTGGAATAATTGGTAAATGGGTAGAAACATATTATCTAATTCTGAAACGATAATCGCTAAATTAAGCAATATTCGTTCCTAAATTGAGAAACATCTTTCTGGAAAATTTTAATGATCGGAAGTAAAATACAACTTCTATAGAGGTTTGATACCACATCAGGAGGAACAATCAATATAAATCTGAACCGATCTTCCCTGAATACTCATTCATGTAAAAAGACCTCCTTCTGTCGAATTTCGCACTGATCGCATATAAAATACAGTCTCTACAGCGCCTACTTGTCAAATCGGGGGTAACGTATATATGGGGGCTATATCTAAATCTGAACCGATTTCTTCCAAATTTAACAGTGTTCATTCATATAATAAGAAACCTCTTTCAGCCGAATTTCATACTGATCGGATATAAAATAACATTTTTACAGCGCTTACAAGTCAAATCGGGGGTAACGTATATATGGGGGCTATATCTAAATCTGAACTGATTTTCTCCGAATTTAGCAGTATTCCTTCATGTAATAAGAAACCTCTCTTTGCCGAATTACGCACTGATCGGATATAAAATAACATTTTTACAGCGCTTATATGTCAAATCGGGGGTAATGTATATATGGGGGCTATATCTAAATCTGAACCGATTTCTTCCAAATTTAACAGAGTTCATTCATGTAATAAGAAACCTTTTCCTGCCGAATTTCATACTGATCGGATATAAAATAAAGTTTTTACAGCGCTTACATGTCAAATCGGGGCTAACATATATATGTGGGCTATATCTAAATCTGAACCGATTTTAACCAAATTCAATAGGGATCGTCCTTGGGCCAAAAAAAAGATATGTGTAAAGTTTCGTCGAGATCGGACCATAATTGCGACCTGTACTTTGATTACAAGAATACATGCACAGACGGACAGACAGACAGACAGACGGACGGACAGACAGACAGACAGACAGACAGACGGACAGACAGACGAACATAGCTAAATCGACTCAGAAAGTGATTCTAAGTCGATCGGTATAATAAACGATGGGTCTATTTCTTCTCCTTTTGGGTGTTACAAACAAATGCACAAAGTTATAATACCCTGTACCACAGTTTGGTGTAGGGTATAAAAATGCGAAATGGATTTGACTGCATTTAAAATTTATACATGTAATTTCGTCATTTTGCAATGATGATCGTAATATACATATAGAACTTAAGATACTATGACTCAGTTTATTTCTCTTCTTTGTCTTCACATCGGTAATCATAGAAAATATTCTTTCGGCGTCCGCATTGGCATTTGGAAATGCAAATACAATTTTTAATAGTTTCGAAAAATTTGGAAACTGTAAATCGTTAGAAAAATTTTTTGTTTTAATTATTTTGCACCAAAATTTTACAACATCCAATTCTTCTAATATTTTAATTTCTTCTTTCGAGAAATTGCACTCCAAAGTATCCCATTCCTGAGTTAGCTCGCTCAAATTTATTTCATAATTCTCACACAATAAATTAAATTTAAATATTTTTTTGTTATTGCCAAATACGGCTTTAGGGTTTAAAAATTCAATTTCTTTAAAAATAGTTCCCGTATTTAATGGCAGTCTTCTTTGCATCTCCTACAACGCAGTGATATAACATTTTAAGCAATCCGATTTTATTTGAAGCATAGTTTCATTCGGCATTTTTTTTTAAAACTCCTCACATTCATAGCCTACATTTATAACAGGTGGCGCAAAAGTAACCTTTCGATGTTTTTTGTGCCAAAGTCACCGACCGATTATTGGTCAAATAAATAGTCAGCAATATTCCGCGTTCTGGAGCAGTGTAGCGTAACATTGTTTATTAACGTGTATTTCGCATGTGTTAACTACACAAATGTCAACATTAGGCATTAGGGGCCAATCGCAAAATTTATAGCATTTTCTGATAGGAGGATTACTTTTGCGCCACCTGTTATCTATAATTGGTAGTGATATATGTGGCGAACGAACCACACAGTTAGTTTTTAGTTCATTTTTTTGGATAAAATTCTGACCGAGTTTCAAAAATATTTTTATAGATTCGGAATGCAAAACATTAACTAATATTGTTTTGGATTGGAAAAGTGCATTGAATGCGTTGAAGTAATTTAATACATATTTCAAAAATAGCAGGTATGCTTTGTTGCATTCATTATTGAATTCATTGCAGATCCACTCAGCTGATTTTAGTTTATCGCGACTATATGAATATTTAAAATATTCCTTTAAGGGTTCCCAATTTTGAAGGATACGTTGTATACATATTTGACGAGATAACCAACGTGTGTCTGATGTCTTCAAAATCTTCCTTTTTTCTTCATTGAATTTAATTTGAAATTCTTCCAACTCCGCACACCTTTTTGAGCTACCTGATAAGTAAGTGCCAATTTGTCGAATAATTTCTTCTGGGGCACGTGGAAGTTCCAAACAGGCATTGCTGGCTATGATTGCAGCAGAGTGACAAATACACTTGATAATAATAGCTTGTGGATAGTCAGTTATTAGACGAGAAGCGAAAGAGTTATATTTACCAGTCATAGTATTTTCTCCATCGCAACTAAGACCTATTATGTTGTCAAATGGTATGGAATAGCTTAACATTTTGTTTTTAAACATTGTGTACAATGCCTCGGCGGTTCCATCGGTTCCAACTTCTAGGAGGTCGAGGAGTTGTACGGATATTTGTTCACTTTCTTCGTCAACAAATCTCACCAGTACACAAATGTTCTTCTTGTGTGATATGTCCGTGCTTCCATCCAATAATACCGAAAATTTGCGAGTTTTCAATTTCTTTATAAGCTTAGCTCTTTCTTCCTCGGCTAAAATGTTTTGAATTATTTTTGTGCATTTTGTTCGTCCCAATTTGATATCTTTAATTATACTTGAATCGGGTACTATTTCCTTTAAGAGTGGTATCAAATGGTCAATAACTTGAATTGCCACATTATGCTCCGCGAAGAACATACTAAGCCTAATTTCAAAGTTGGCTACTGCATCCTTACTTCTTGATGGCTTTTTCAGAAACATATTCATAGCTGTAGTATTTTTAATAGCCAGTACATTTTGTTTGTGATGTTTCCCCTCACCATGTCTTTTAAGTTCAGATTTTCCACAATTCAAAACCTTTCCACAGGCCACACACCTACATTTGTATTTGTCATTTTGTACTTCTTCCAACCAGCCTTTAAACGTCTCTTCTTCTAGCCATTTTACACAAAACATTTGTTTTCGATACCTCTTCTTGGTACCTCTGTCATCCTGTGAAGAAGAATCGCTTGAAGACATTTTCTGTGTAATAAAACAATTATGTTCACATTAATATACATAAATACATGTTACTTCAATGAATATATATACCTCGTTCTCAATTATAGCCACCAAATTAAAAATGCACTTGTTTTTATAGTAAACTAGCTGGACCCGGTCCACTTCGTTGCCCCAGATATCATATTTCCGATCCCGTCCATTTTTGGACCAATCACGTAGACTGCTACTAAATAGATATACTCAAAAATACACCACTCTCACTATGAATTGTGCAAGTTATCTCAATTTCAAAATTTGGCTTATGTGGGCGGTGCCACGCCCTCGCCGCGATAACCAAAAATAATACAACTTTCTGCTGAGAATGATAGATTAGTGTTTTTGTGCTCACAGCCAACTTAACGCCAATGCGATGAAAATAAAATAAATGTGGTACAAAAATTCACAAATTATGCAATATTGTATGAGGTTATGCTTAATGATCGAAATTTCTTTCTACGGTCCATAGTTTCAGAGATAATACACGCTTAACTAAAGCTACGCCCACTTTTTCCAAACCCACTAATCCGGTCCCGCCAATTTCTGCTGAAGATTTAGTTAATTACTCCACTAAAGTGTGTTCCCAATTTCGTTCTCCTACCATCAACACATTTTGAGTTTTTCGAATTTTATATAATGCCACGCCCACTTATTGTCTCCCACCCACTTTTGGTGAAAGTACTAATATTGATTCCAATAAATTACAATCCAAATCTCGTTCTTGTATGGTCAATAGTTTCTGAAATAATAAACGTTAACCTAAGCTACGCCCACTGTTGCCACACCCACTGATCTGATCCTGCCAATTTTTGTTAAAGTTGTATGTAATAACTCCACTAACGTGTGTTTAAAATTTCGCTCTTCTACGAACAACATACTCATAGATATTCAAATTTTATATAATGCCAAGCCCACTTATTCTATCCCGCCCCGTTTTGGTGAAGTAACTAATATTGAATCTAATAACTTACAATCCAAATTTAGTTCACCTTCGGTCAATAGTTTCTGAGGTAACAAATCTTTAACTAATGCTCCGCCCACTTTTGCCACGCCCACTAATCCGATCCCTCCCATTTTTATTGAAGTTTTAGAAAATAACTCCACTAACATGTGATCCAAATTTCGTTCTTCTGGGGTCAACACTTTTTGAGATATTCGGATTTTAAGTAATGACACGCCCAAAATTCCCCTCCCACTTTTTTCAAAAATTTTTTTTCCTAAACCATCTCTGACAAATAACCTTTCAAACAAAAGAAAAACAAATAAAATCGGTCCAGTGGTTTCAGAGGCTATAGCATACATACATACATACAAACATTTTTCCATTTTTATATATATAGATTGTTTATATCCCTGCCAAAAAATAAAATGTCGGAAGCTTACAAGTACATCTATGTAAGCTTTCCATATCGATAAATATTATTTAATCTAAATTTAAAATTGAATTTTTACGGGTTTATCGCTTTTTTATTTTTGGAAATTTTTCAGAAAGTTGTTGCAACATTAATTTATTTATTACTAGCGGACCCGGCGAACTTCGCCTCGCCCCAATTTAACGCCTTCAGATAAACTCCAGAGTGATAATAAAACACAGATAGTTAAAATTTTAATGCGATTTGTTTAAAAGGAATCGAAATCAGTAGAGATAAATCGAATCAGATGATAAACAACAAACAACGAAGACAGAAGACAGACAACGTACAGATGACCGTGCGAAAAACAGGGAAATTCGAGATTAATTCCACAGACTTCCTACGATTGGTTTTGAGATTTATTGATTGTCATCGCAAAAGCCAATCGTACAGGGAACTGAATCCGCTTGAATTGGAATGAAAGATCAGTTGGAATAATCGGAATTCGTGGGATAAGGACTTCCTCTCCTTTGAATTTTCCCTTGATGATCGTCGCCTGAATCACATTGTCCATCAGTTTCATAATGGACAACCGCGAACTATGCACAATTTCGGATGATTCAGATTCCGCAACATGATTATGATCGATTCCACCTTCAGCTGTAAATTATGCGGCGGAGCTCCTGGCACATCAAGCGAGTTCGATTTTACTTTGAATAATAAAATTCATGCTATCGACGTCCTTATTCTTCGCTGCTAATATTGCCCATTCACTAATCTAATCGAGATTTGGAAACACTTTGGTGATGAGTTCCTCGTTCGACGATGTGAACTCGCAAAAATTTGCCGGGAACAATATCAATGCAGTGGAAACATCAATAGTAATTTGGCCATTGCCAAGCGCCAACAGATGTTTCGAGAATTCAAGAGCCGATGAGTCGTTCTGCAACGCGACTCTCATGTTCGTGGTCAATTTCAACTTCTTCAAAAATTTGCCGGGAACAATATCAATGCAGTGGAAACATCAATAGTAATTTGGCCATTGCCAAGCGCCAACAGTTGTTTCGAGAATTCAAGAGCCGATGAGTCGTTCTGCAACGCGACTCTCATGTTCGTGGTCAATTTCAACTTCTTCAAAAATTTGCCGGGAACAATATCAATGCAGTGGAAACATCAATAGTAATTTGGCCATTGCCAAGCGCCAACAGTTGTTTCGAGAATTCAAGAGCCGATGAGTCGTTCTGCAACGCGACTCTCATGTTCGTGGTCAATTTCAACTTCTTGACATAACTTCTTGACATGCAGCCACAAAGACCACTATTTCAGGCATGCATTAATTTCATCGGCAGTAGATTTCGGGATGACGGGAAGCGTTTGACGAAAATCTCCGGAGAGCAATATCAGACTCACCAAATTGTCTCAAATCACGTCGTAAATCCTTCATCGTTCGGTCAATTGCCTCCAGAGCTCGTTTATGCGCCATCGTGCATTCATCCGAAATTATGATTTTGCAATGCCCGCAATCCAATAAGATAACCTTACCTCTTATACTCAAACTTATTATCTGAAAAAATGTTCGAATTGATAAATATCGTGAATTTTAATTGATCGTAATGCTTGTACCGTTTGCCGATGTGATACGCGAAATCAGTGTAACAATACGCAAAACTCGAATGAATTGCACCAAGAAAAATAGCACATACTCGTACATATGTTTAATAGAAAACTTTTTTGTTTAATAGAAAATTAATAAAAAAATTTGGATTGAAAAAGAGAGCAGTAGATAGGAACAGTAGGAATCTCGCAAGAAATAGCAGTAGATAGGAACAGTAGGAATCTCGCAAGAAATAGCAATTTTCGATTTTCCCAATTTTCCGACTTTTCCGGAGGGTTTTCCCAAAATTTTCTTTCGTAACAACCTTCTCCAGGCAAATACGAACAACTGAAAAAAAAATTGAGCCAAATCGTTCTGACGTGATGCCATTACACAGATGGACCGTTTCATTTTTATATATATGTATAGATGTATAGATAATAGATAAATATAATTTCGAATTGGCGATAGAAATTCTGTTGCTATCAACTACATTGTGTGGAAAATAATACATTGGGGACTGCTCTTAAATGCTAGTGAAAACATATGACGTCTGTCAACTAAATTTTTTTTGTACATACATCACTTTTACAGAGATGAAAAAGGGATGCTTGGCAGACAGTGATGATACGTGATCGTATGAAAAATAGTAATGTAGGTACTTTTTCAAAAAAAGGTTAAGCAAATTTATCAAAACATAAACGTTAAAATTAAAAAATGTATATTTTTCGAAAAAGTACCTACAAATGCCTCGATATGAAAATACTGTCCCTTTTTCCCTACGCAGCCATTTTAAAACAGAAAAACCCTACATGTAGGGTAATTTCCCTACTTCTGGCATCACTGTTAAAAGCTGTTAACTTTTGGTACAAAATGGTCCATTTGTGTGGGAGGTACCAAAAGGGGCGGGCCAATAACACCAATTTTTCTCTGGACTCTAGGTACTATAAAAGCATTACACTGTACAAAATTTCAAGTATTTGTATGCACTGGAGTTATAGTTATAAGTTGGTAACTTTTGGTACAAAATGGTCCATTTGTGTGGGAGGTACCAAAAGGAGCGTGACAATAATGCCCATTTTTCACTGTATTGTAGGTACTATTTCACCATTACACTGTACAAAATTTCAAGTCTTTGTATGCACTGGTAATAAAGTTATAAGCTATTAACTTTTGGTTCATAATTGTCCATTTGTGTGGGAGGTACCAATAGAGGTACCGCCCATTTTGCTCGAAATAATAGTGACTAATAAATTAATACTATGTGTAGAATTTCAGAGGATTCAAAAAGTAGTATAGAAGGTATTAAATAAGTAATATTTCACTAAATGTAAACCCTTTGTGAGGGAGGTACTAGAAAGAGTGGACCAATAGAAGAAAATATTACCACATACCAAATTTTAAGTCAATCGTTTACTCCTTTCGAGAGTTATCGTGCGCACCAGCCAACAGACAGACGGACGGACATTGCTCATTCGACTTAAAATGACCCGAAACGGATATCCGCAGAATACTTAGTGTCTTAGGTCACTCCTTCGATGTGTTACACTTTTGGTTCGTCGCAAATGATATATACCCTCCTCTCTATGCTGAGGGGATAAAAAAAAATTCCTTACAAAATTGTTTTCTTGTTTAGGACACCATATATCACCAGCCCTTCTACAAATATTTTGTTGCATAGTGTATTTGGTAATATGGGATCATTTGTACCCGAAACCATTCACATGCGTTCCATGTTGGCGGGTATATAATATTCGGTATTGCCGAACTTAATGCCGCTTTTACATGTTTATACCCTACACCACACTGTGGTACAGTGTATTATTAACACCTGAAAAAACACAGCTAGACCCACTTTAAAGTATACCGATCGACTCAGAATCACTAGCTGAGTCGATTTAGGCATGTCCGTCCGTCCGTCTGTCCATGTAAAGTTGTTCGTTGACTACAGGTCGCAATTTTACTCCAATCGTTCTGAAATTTTGCAGTTTACAGTATTTCGCAGCTGTTAAGATCGCTATTGAATTTGGTTGAAATCGGTTCAGATTTAGATATAGCTCCCATATATATCTTTCGTCCGATTTGGCCCTTTAGTCCTATAGAAGCTGTATTTTACATCCAATCGTTTTGAAATTTAGAATGGAAGAGTTTCTCGATCCATGAACCAACATTGCCGAATTTGAAGAAAATCGGTTAAGATTTAGCTATAGCTCGCATATATATGTTTCGTCCAATTTGGACCTTTAGTCCTATAGAAGCTATATTTTACATCCAATCGTTTTGAAATTTAGAATGGTAGAGTTTCGTGATCCATGAACAAACAATGCTGAATTTGAAGAAAATCGGTTCAGATTTATCTATAGCTCCCATATATATGTTTCGTCCGATTTTGCTCTTTAGTCCTGTAGAAGCTGTATTTTACGTCCAATCATTTTTAAATTTAGAATGGTAGAGTTTCTTGATCCATGAACCAACACTACCGAATTTGAAGAAAATCGGTTAAGATTTAACTATAGCTCCCATATATATGTTTCGTCCGATTTGGCCCTTTAGTCCTATTAAAGCTATATATTAAATCCAATCGTTTTGAAATTTAAAATGGTAGAGTTTCTTGATCCATGAACCAACATTGCCGAATTTTAAGAAAATCGGTTAAGATGTAGCTATAGCTCCCATATATATGTGTATGTTTGTCCTGAAGAAGCTGTATTTTACATCCAATCATTTTGAAATTTAGAATGGTAGAGTTTCTTGATCCATGAACCAACACTACCGAATTTGAAGAAAATCGGTTAAGATTTAGCTATAGCTCCCATAGATATGTTTCGTCCGATTTTGCTGTTTAGTCCTGTAGAAGCTGTATTTTACATCCAATCATTTTGAAATTTAGAATAGTAGAGTTTCTTGATCCATGAACCAACATTGCCGAATTTGAAGAAAATCGGTAAAGATTTAGCTATAGCTCCCATATATATGTTTCATCCGATTTGGCTCTTTAGATCCAATCGTTTTTATACCCTACACCACACTGTGGTGCAGAGTATTATTTAGGTAAAAAATGTCCCAAAAGTAAATTTATGTAAACAATTTATACATGAATTACAAAATTTATATATCAGAGTTATTCAATATTACGAGAGTTGTGTAGGGTATTATATCGTCGGCCCCGCCCGACTTTAGCCTTTCCTTACTGGTTTTTAGTTCACATTGAGAAACCGCACAAATCCTTTGAGAATACCCATTTATTAATATCTGTCTCTGAAAGATGCCCTTCCCCCAAAAAACTCAAAAGCTATATGAAACTGGTAGATTTTTGTGCTGAAGATTTTGTTGACGATTTCAAAAATTAATTTTGAAGATTTTCGTGCCCCCATTTTGGGACGAATTCGTCTGACAACACTGGCTACGGACCAAAAGTGTAATACGGCGGAAATCCGTTTAAGAACATTTTAAGTAATTTGATAAATGTCCGTCCGTCTGACTGGCTGCAGCACACTATAACTCTCGAAAATAGTAACTGATTGATTTAAAATTTGGTATGTGATAATACCATCAAATCGTGAATTATGATACTGGTACTGTATTAAGCAATATATCGAGTTTTAGCTGTACATATGAAAAAAGTCGCGCTTAAGTCCAATATGTCCGATATTTGCAAAAGTTAAATGAATTTTAAAAAGTAATATTGTTCAAGCTCACTGGCGGCGCAAGATGTATAGGATATGCTCTGAACAAAACAAGCTTTCATTTGCAATGCGGACAACCGAGATATTTTTTTGACCGCCCTATTAACTGTCGACCCCGCTTGACTTTAATTTCTCCTTACTTGTTCACCTTAAAACAGAAAAGTTAGACCCATCATTCATTATAACCATAGACTTAGAATCACTGTCTTAGTCAATTTACCTATATCCGTCTACACATTCTTGTGATCAAAGTGTAGAAATCTTATATGTAACAAAGCGGTCAAATATCATTGGCAGCAAATATATCATCCTAAAATCACATCACGGATTTTAACTTTCTTTACTTCTCTTTAAGCTATATTTAAATCAGATTCTTCTCATTACTAAACGTTCTCCCGAAAAACGAAAACGGTGAAATTTCAAAGCATCGCTACGAACAAGGACACAATATCCTTTAATACAGCTTCAGAGCCCGCCTCCGCACGCTTGACAACAACAACCTAATTTCACCGTTATTAACTTTTTTGTTCTGCTTTTTGTTGATACACAAAATGTATACCAAATAAACTTTTCATCTTCCTTTCTCTTGCTATTACTGCACATTTTCTGTTCACAGAAAATGTTTGCAGGAAAAGACACGACAAGTACATAAGTACCTATGTCGTTGTGTCAGACAGTGTCCTTTGTGCGAACAACCTTCATAGAAAAATGTAACTTTATCGATTGTTGCCTTTTTGCCACTATTTGTGCACCTCCACCTTTACAGAGATTACAATGGTACAAAAAGAAACGAATTGCAAAGAATTTTGTGACATTTTGTTTATCATCATCGGCGAGGAAAGGGAGGCAAACAAGAACAAAAGTGAAGAAGATATATTATAGTTAATTAAAATTTATTGATTCTGAAAGGTAATTTATGTACTTTGAACAGGTCTGTGACATCAAAGGGTATGTTGTCGGTGAGCAAGTAAAGAGAGAAGGGTTGTTACACTGACATTATTATGTTGATTGTTAAAGAACAAACTAAGGATGTGAATTTAATTTTTTTTTAGTTGTCTATCTACTAAACTAAAATATATTAAAAAAACCATTGGCTTACAATAAAAGTGTATTGTGAGGACATATAGTGATTTTTTACAAGGAATCTTTTCTAATACATCTTAAAGGGTTTACTTTATTTCGTTCTTTGACATGAAACTTCTATTCCGAAGCTTTCTACGCCAGAATTGTTCCTGAATTTACTAAACCTTCCTTTACCCAGCAAACTTTCTGGATACATATGATATATTTCAAAAACCACTGGGTTGTCATTAAAGGGGACCTATAGTGATTTTTTACATGGAATCTTTTTGTCGAATACACCATCCAAAAATCCATCAATTTCTACGACTTGATATATCATTAATTTTGTAGGGGCATTTTCAGGGGTAAGGATATGAGCGGGGGTGTCCCATGTTTTGGGAGAAATACTTCTAGTAACACGCTACCTACTCACCTACTGGGGCGCACAAATCATTTTTATTTTTTGAAATAAGCGGTTTTTCTAGAAAGCCATAGTTATGCACAACGAATGGGTTTGGTATCCGATATTCTAGTATCCACCCGGCGAATAAGTAACGTACCATACAAATAATACGCCACTTAAATGCAATATATTTTTATTACATTACACAGTACAACATATGATTTTGAGACTCAATCCTGACAATTAGACGTGAAAGTAGCCCCAAAAATTAGAGCTTCTGCATAATTCATTTAGTCAAGTTGGTTCAATTAATAACTTAATGGCCATACGAATTTGTTTGCTCAAGGTGGATTTTTAGCACTTTTTCTACATTTTTCTCGGTATACCGTACGGAATATCTCTTTTGTGTCTGAAGCAAAGTTGTAGATATTGAATAGCAGAAAAAAATGCGGAACAAACCTAACCGAAAAAGTGCATCCAGTGCCTTAAAAATCCCGTGCCCACAAAGTTATATACTATCTGTCAGTAAAATATTTAAAAATACTTTTACGTAATACGTAAGACTTATACTCGTAAAACAGAACATTATAAAACAGAACAGAACATTTTTGCGATTTTTAAGGCACTTGATGCCCTTTTTTTTCGCGATATTTTTGATTTTCCCCTATATCTACTATACTAAAAGCCGGGTTTCCGATTCCCTTTGCAGTTCAACTTACAACACGTTACCACATATAAATATGTTAAAAATTTCAACTAAAGAGCTAAAATGCTTTGCGATTGGAGAAAATGTGGCTTACTTTTGAAATTTGGGTAAAAAATGGTGTAAATTAGAGAAGCTTGGTAAGAATACCAGTGAATATTTTTGAACCGTTCTTTCTTTGAGGACATTCTCTGGAAAGTTTCCTTAAAGATTATAGTAAATATGTTATACTTTTTTTAAACTAACTTCTTCTAAAACTCAAAAATGTGACATATATACGTACATATACTTTTTTCCCAAAATAATGGCAAAAAATCTGATTTTTTTGAAAATATAACTTCAAGTGGCCATAACTTATGTCCTATTGGAACCATATATATATATACACACAAAGGCCCTACTTACCTCGGGGGGACCTAACTCAAAACTTAACTTCTCTAATACCTCCTCTACATATCGGGTTTTCTAATAGGGACATAACAATTATCTTTATGTCAACGCACCTTCAAACAATTTAAATGATCTTTCAGTGTCAACACGTTAGTCGAAGTCAACATGTTCATCATTGTAAAGTGCACTTACGTGCAACGTTTGGAAATCAATAAAAATTACGGTGGTCATAACTTTAAGAGCGCTTACTCCAATTTTCGGCCGTAATAATCGTTCCACCCGACAGACTGTGCGTGCTATAGTGGATAAATTTGAATCCAAATTTTCAATTTTGGATGTTCCGGTGCCGAAGCTACGAAAATATGGCAGCCGTAAGTGTCGATTCCACGTCGTTCTCAGGAATTGGGCATCTCTCAAACCACACTGTGGCGTATTTTGCGAAAGATCTTGGCCTTCATCCTTATAAGATTAAACAGACTCAAGAATAATGATGCAGCCATATCAACGTGTTTTAATTTCGTTTGTAAAATTATTACACTCCGCAAATGTGAAAATGACGCATTTACCACACTCAGCCCAGTCCACGGTGTGGAGTGTTGCACCAAAGACAAAAATCCGAAAGTCCCAACTATAATATGCATAAGCTAGCTTAAGCCACTGTGCGAATGCATGAAATCGTATGTGCCAAACTATAATGTACTTAAATTAACTTATCGTTAAGTTCTCTCAGTTCCATTTGCTTAAAAAGGGTGCGAAACTTAACGCACATTCCGTACGGAATTGCTTGTATATTATACAGAGTGGCTGATGAAAGCTGCTACCAAAAAAAAAATTTAATAACTTTTTTTCTATTTAATGAATCTGGTTAATTTTTCTTTTATTTTGCAGATTGATTTTTAGATTTAAAAAAATGGATAACTGGGACACTGAAACAAGAATTTGGATTGTCCGCCGCTATTACGCACTGAAGTCCGTAGTTTCGGTTCAAAGAGAGTATAGGTGCACGTTTGGCGGCAATCCTCCGAGCAGATGGACCATAAAGAGACTTGTTAACAATTTTTCCGAGCATGGGACAGTCAACAGAATACCTTACCATCAAAACCCTTCAGTTCGGACGGAGGAAACAATCGCTGCTGTAGCTGATGCCATACAAAACAATCCAAGAGTTTCGACAAGAACCTTATCTGCTCAAATGGGTATAAGCAGACGGTCATTGCAGTCAATTATGCACAAAGATTTGGTGTTACTCCCATATAAAATTTAAAATGGCCAACAAAGTGAACTCAGCAGACTTCCCGATTCGCTTAGAATTTTGACAGAAGATGCTTCATGTTAACTGTCTTTTCATGTCAGACGAGGCCCATTTCGATTTAAACGGCAACATAAACAAACAAAATTGTCGAATATGGAGTGCTTCCAACCCACAGATACTCCATGAGACGGAATTGCATCCACTTCGTGTCACAGTGTGGTGTGCAGTTTCACCACGCTGCATTGTCGGGCCCTACTTCTTCCAAGAAAACAGCCACACCGTTACAGTTACTGGAGGCCGTTACTTGAGCATGTTGAGAGAGTTTTTCTATCCAGAATTACGCCGAATGAGAATTTCTTTCAACTCTGTGTGGTTTCAGCAAGATGGTGCAACTCCTCACATAGCCCGGCCTGTTATAACAGAATTGCGGCGAAAATTTCCCAATAAGCTTATATCCAGAAACTCCACATTCCGTTGGCCCCTCAGGTCGCCTGACCTTGCTGCACCTGACTTTTTCTTGTGGGGTTATTGCAAACAGGAAGTGTACAAAGCAAAACCAACAAATTTGAATGAACTAAACCAATCAATTCGAGAAACAATTGCGGCTATTCCCGTCTCAACTCTCCAAGCAGTAATGAACAACTTTTTGGCACGTGCATCAACGAGCAGGGGGGCATTTAAATTCCATTATTTTTATATCCTACACCACACTGTGGTACAGGGTATTATAAGTTTGTTTCACGGCAGATGTTTGTAACACCTGAAAATAACATAGCTAGACCCACCTTAAAGTATACCGATCGACTCAGAATCACTAGCTGAGTCGATTTAACGATGTCCGTCCATCCGTCTGTCCATGTAAAGTTGTTCGTCGACCACAGGTCGCAATTTCACTGCGATCGTTCTGAAATTTTGCATTTTAGAGTATTTCGCGGATGTTAAGATCGCTATTGAATTTGGTTGAAATCGGTTCAGATTTAGATATAGCTCCCATATATATCTTTCGTCCGATTTGGCCCTTTGGTCCTATAGAAGCTGTATTTTACATCCAATCGTTTTAAAATTTATAACGGTACAGTTTCTTGATCCATGAACCAACATTGCCGAATTTGAAGAAAATCGGTTAAGATTTAGCTATAGCTCACATATATATGTTTCGTCCGATTTGGCCCTTTAGTCCTATAGAAGCTGTATTTTACATCCGATCGTTTTGAAATTTAGAATGGTAGAGTTTCTTGATCCATGAACCAACATTGCCGAATTTGAAGAAAATCGGTTAAGATTTAGCTATAGCTCCCATATATATGTTTCGTCCGATTTTGCTCTTTAGTCCTGTAGAAGCTGTATTTTACATCCAATCATTTTGAAATTTAGAATGGTAGAGTTTCTTGATCCATGAACCAACACTACCGAATTTGAAGAAAATCGGTTAAGATTTAGCTATAGCTCCCATATATACGTTTCGTCCGATTTGGCCATTTAGTCCTATAAAAGCTGTATTTTACATCCAATTGTTTTGAAATTTAGAATGGTAGAGTTTCTTGATCCATGAACCAACATTGCCGAATTTGAAGAAAATCGGTTAAGATTTAGCTATAGCTCCCATATATATGTTTCGTCCGATTTTGCTCTTTAGTCCTGAAGAAGCTGTATTTTACATCGAATCATTTTGAAATTTAGAATGGTAGAGTTTCTTGATCCATGAACCAACACTACCGAATTTGAAGAAAATCGGTTAAGATTTAGCTATAGCTCCCATATATATGGTTCGTCCGATTTGGCCCTTTAGTTCTATAGAAGCTGTATTTTACATCCAATCGTTTTGAAATTTAGAATGGTAGAGTTTATTGTTCCATAAACCAACACTACCGAATTTGAAGAAAATCGGTTAAGATTTAACTATAGGTCCCATATACATGTTTCGTCCGATTTGGCCGTTTAGTCCTGTAGAAGCTGTATTTTACATCCAATCATTTTGAAATTTAGAATGGTAGAGTTTCTTGATCCATGAACCAACACTGCTGAATTTGAAGAAAATCGGTTAAGATTTAGCTATAGCTCCCATATATATGTTTCGTCCGATTTAGCCCTTTAGTCCTATAAAAGCTGTATTTTATATCCAATCGTTTTGAAATTTAGAATGGTAGAGTTTCTTGATCCATGAACCAACACTACCGAATTTGAAGAAAATCGGTTAAGATTTAGCTATAGCTCCCATATATATGTTTCGCCCGATTTTGGCGTTTAGTTCTATAGAAGCTATATTTTACATCCAATCGTTTTGAAATTTAGCATGGTATAGTTTCTTGATTCATGAACCAACATTGCCGAATTTGAAGAAAATCGGTAAAGATTTAGCTATAGCTCCCATATATATGTTTCATCCGATTTGGCTCTATAGATCCAATCGTTTTTATACCCTACACCACACTGTGGTACAGGGATTATTTAAGTATAAAATGTCCCAAAAGTAAATTTATGTAAACAATTTATACATGAATTACAAAATTTATATATCAGAGTTATTCAATATTACGAGAGTGGTGTAGGGTATTATATAGTCGGCACCGCCCGACTTTAGCCTTTCCTTACTGGTTAAAACTAATTAAGATATATTTAATTAAATTTAATGAGCTTTAACGTGAATAAAAGAAAACGGAATTCCATACACTGAAAAATAAGTTATTCGATGTAGCAATATTCATCAGCCACCCTGTAGTTGGGCCTTAACGATGAGGCAAACCAAATTATGCAGTAGGGATAATTGTAACCGCATAGATGGAGCTTGGTTTTTCTTGAAACACATGTGTACAGCACATAAATATCAATTGATAACACTGTGCTCGAAACGGACACTTTAAAAATGTAACAGAAGGGAGACCCTATGGATATACCTATTTCCACCTTGCTGAATCCAATGGAGCTAGCCGTTTTTCTAGGTTGGCTCTTGTTTTCGCGATATTCGACCACAAAGTTTGCAAAAAAATCAGAGAGGTTAGTTATCTCGGAGGTCATTTTGAAGTGGAAGACTTCCGAAAACGCGCTTCAATCCAAAGAACGAAATAAAGTGAACTCCTTTACCCTCGAAAAAGTGCAATCCAATCTTACCATATGTCAAACGTCATACAAATCGTCGACATTTTTAGTTTGTGTCTTTGAGAAAAATGTCCCTCACGAAAAATTACTATGAGTCTCCTTTCAACATATTTATGAAATCTTAGCAGGTTTCACAATTTAGCAGGTTTTGTTGGTTAACTTTGAAATTTCCATTAACACTAACCAAAAATAATTTACAAAAATTTAAGTCAAAAAATTTTATTTCAAATATTTTCTGATATGAGCAGAAAAATACACAAATTATGTAATAACTCGAAATTTGCTTAATTCTCATAAAAAAGTTGAGAACGGACTTATAGTATTTCTTCGCGAGGAATATTTTGAATGTCGACGATATGTATGATTTTCAACATATGATAAGATTTCATTGCACTTTTTCAGGAGTAAGGGGGTGAGAAGCGTGGGCGACTGCTTTGAGATAAAAAATTGTCCAAATGTTCCCTTTATTTCAATCTTTGGACTGAAGCGTATATTCCGAAGTCTTTCACTTCAAAATAACCAAAGAGATAAGTCACCTCTCTGATTTCCCAACAAACTTTGTGGTCGAATATCGCGAAAACAAGAGCTAACATAGAAAAACGGCTAATGCCACTGGATTCAGCATGGTCGAAATAGGTCTATCCACAGGGTCTCCTTTCTGTTACAGTTTTGGACTAGCACAGTGTAAGTTTTAATAAAATACGATTTAATGTCCATTAGTTTCAATGATATTCATCAATTTCAGTCAGAAATTATTTTTGGTTTGAGACCATATGTTCCATTTTCTTTCTGTCTATTGCAAAAAAGTAATAGAAACAAATACAAAAATTGGTAGAGAGTTTTAATTGCTTGGTAGAATTGACTGCAGTTTCGATAGACACCACTCTATCATCTTCAGAATTCAGTAGCAATAGTGTATGTCTCTAACTTAAATCAGCTGAAATACTTATGGAAGCAGTAAATTGAATTTAACAAGAACTGCTAACCAAACCCGTATTTTGCCGAACTAACTCAACAGAATAAAACTCTCATACCAATACATTTTTGTTTTTTGCTTGGGTTCGCATCGCGAACCACGACAAGAAATGTAGTTTTGTCAACGACTAATGCCGACGTCATCGTACCTCATGTGTTTGTATGTGTTGTTATTATTTATTGTTGGTCTGTGATTTTGTTATTCAGTCAGAAATTATTTTTGGTTTGAGACCACATGTTCCATTTACTTTCTGTCTATTGCAAAAAAGTAATAGAAACAAATAATACCAAGCCTCTTACATTATTTTTGGAATAAAAGATTGGACCCTTTGCACTAACGACATCTGGGGTTGTCGTTTTTTGAGTAAAAGGTTGAGGCCTAATGAAACAGCGCCATCTAAGGTTTATTGTATGCAAACCATCTGCCGCATCTTTAGGATTTGTGTCTTTGGTTGCACCGTCAAAAAGCAGAGTTCAGAACCAAACCTAATTTAAAGCGTACATTCTAAAATGCACTACCAAATTGCTGCGCAGTAATGTAGGTATGGGTTTTTTGTCCGATTGTACGCATGCTAAATGCGAAATTAGCAGAGGGTGCCGGGGGAATTTTTAAAATGTCGCAACATGATGTGGTGACATTATTTTTTAGAAACGAAATCACCATAAGAATTTAAACTACATCGGTCCATGTTTTGAACATGTCAGGACGTTCCGAAAACATGTCAGGACGTTCGAGGGGACGTATTTTTAACCCATCATGGTAAAATGCATGTTTTTATAACTATAATCACCATACGAAGGTAACGTTTTTTAAACTATTTGCCTGGAATTTAAAAATACACTCTATTTATCCTGCAACAATTCCTAGTAATCATGATTTCTGCCTGGTAATAACGCCCATTTTTTACGGAACTGTAGGTATAAAAAACTAATTTTCTCTCTCCCAAAAGTGCTATAATTTCAACATTTATCCATAGATTTTCATCAAATATGCTTTTTTTCTTCGTTAGGAAGCTAACTTTTAAAATAGGGAGTTTTTATAGTTTTTTTTTGTGCAAGAAAAAACCAGATCTTTGACAAAAAATTTATTTTTATACCCTCACTTTTGTTTGACGTGGGTATATATCATTTGCTACGGACAAAAAATGTAACATATCGAAGGAGTGACGTAAGACCCCAAGTATGTTCGGCGGAAATCCGTTTTGGGCCTTTTAAAGTCATTTCAGCAATGTCCGCCAGTCTGGCTGGAGCGCTCGATAACTATCGAAAGGAGTAACGGATTGACTTCAAATTTGGTATGGGATAATATTTATCCCCTCACCTTAGAGAGGAGGGTATATATCATTTGCTACGAACCAAAAGTGTAACACATCGAATGAGTGATGTAAGACCCTAAGTATGATCGGCGGATATCCGTTTTGGTCATTTTAAGAATGAGCCATGTCCGTCCCTACGTCTGTCGGTCTGTCTGCTGGCTGGCTCGAAAGGAGAAACCGATTGACTTCAAATTTGCTATGTGGTAATATTTTCTTCTATCTCCGGCTAAGTTCGAAGATTGGCCATATTGGTCCACTCCTTCTAGTACCTCCCCCACAAAGGGTTAACATTTAGTGAAATATTGATTATTTAATAACTTCTATACTACTTATTTGAATCCTCTGAAATTCTACACATAGTATTAGTTTATTGGTCTCTATTACCTCGAGAAAAATGGGCGAAGTTACTCCGCACCTTTTGGTACCTCCCACACAAATGGACAAGTTTGAACCAAAAGTCAATAGCTTATAAATTTATTAATAGTGCATACAAAGACTTGAAATGTTGTACAGTCTAATAGTTTAAAAGTACCTACAATACAGTAAAAAATTGACATTATTGCCACGCTCCTTTGGAACCTCCCACACAAATGGACCATTTTGTACCAAAAGTTACCAGCTTATAACTGTAATACCAGTGCATACAAATACTTGAAATTTTTTACAGTGTAATGCTTTTAGAGTACATAGAGTCCAGAGAAAAATGGGCGTTATTACGCCGCCCCTCTTGGTACCTCCCTCACAAATGGAGCTTTTTGTACCAAAAGTTAACAGCTTTTACCTTTAATACCAGTACATACATTAAAGTTATTAAATGCAATTTAAATTGATAATAACACTGTGCTCGAAATGGACACTTGAAAAATGTAACAGAAAGGAGACCCTATTTAGACCTTGCTGAATCCAGTGGTGCTAGACGTTTTTCAAGGTTAGCTCTTGTTTTCGCGATATTCGGCCACAAAGTTTGCAAGGAAATCGGAGAGGTTAGTTATCTCTGAGGTGATTTCGAGGTTGAAGACTTCCAAATACACGCTTCAGTCTAAAGAACGAAATGAAGGGAACCCTTGGAGAATAATTTCTCTCAAAACAGTCACCCTCGCTTCTCACCCCCTTACCCCTATAAAATTGACACCAAATCTTATCATATGTCAAAAGTCATACAAATCGACGACATTTTTAGTTGGTTTCTTTGAGACAAATATTCTTCGGGAAAAATTATTATAGGTCTACTTTCAATATATTTGTGACCAATCAACAGGTTACATAATTTAGCAAGTTTTGTTAGTTAGCTTTGTAATTTCCATAAACACTAACCGAAAAATTATTTACAAAAATTTAAGTCAAAAACTAATATCAATAAATATTTTCTGCTATGAGTACAAAAATACACAAATTGTGTAATAACTCAAAATCAGCTTATTTCTCATAAAAACTTTGGAAAGGGACTCACAGTATTTTTTCGCAAGGTATATATTTCTCAACGACGCCAACTAAAAATTTTGAGTAATTGTATGATTTTTGGCATATGATAAGATTTGATTGCAATTTGTATTAGTATGGTGGTCAGAAGAGTGGGTGACCGTTTTGAGAGAAATAATTCTCCAAGGGTTTCCTTTATTTCATTCTCTGGACTGAAGCGTGTATTCCGAAGACTTCCACTTCAAAATCACCTTCGAGATAACCAACCTCTCTGATTTTCTTGCAAACTTTGTGGTCGAATATGGCGAAAAGAAGAGCTAACCTAACGGCAAGCACCACTGGATTCAGCAAGGTCGAAATAGGTATATCCATAGGATCTCCTTTCTGTTACATTTTTGGACTAGCACAGTGTAATTTAAATAAAACAAAAAAATAAGTAAATTTACTAATATTTTTTTGAGACTCAAGGTGAGGGGATTCATTAGTTGGTTTACCGACTGGACTTTCTTACTTGTTTTTTTTTTCTTAGGAAAAGTTCAACGATTGGCCATATGGGTCCTCTCCTTCTAGCACCTCCTTCACAAAAGGTTAAAATTTAGTGAAATGTTGATTATCTAATAATGTCTATACTACTTATCTGAATCCTCTGTAATTCCACAAATAGTAATAGTTTATTTGTCGCTATCAGCTTAAGAAAAATGGGTGACGTTTCCCCGCCCTTTCGGTACCTCCCACACAAAGGGATCACTTTGTGCAAAAAGTTAACATCTTATAGCATTAATACCAGTGGGAATAAAAATACTTGAATTTTGTACAGTGTAATGCTTTTATAGTGCCTACAGTCCAGTGAAATACGGGCGGTCAAATTATTACAACATTGAATTTATTTGATAAACCCTTTCTGGTACCTCCCATACAAATTGACAGATTAATTCGTGTAATATTCCATATTACATTACTCACAAAGTGAGGATATACCTTAGTCGGTTTACCCGACTGAATCTTTCTTACTTGTTTCTAATTGTTTTAATGACAGTTTCTAAACTTTTGTTTCCACGTGAAAGTGTCATTACCAACATTTGTAGTCCTCATAATTTCTTTTAATTTAACGTGAATGCCGGTATATATAGCGTGATCCATTTCGAGGTTCCCTACTTTTTTAAAGAAAAAAAACAGAGAAAATTCAAATTGAATGGGAATGTTTATTATCATTTGAAAGAACATTCTTTGGCATTCATTTTTTGAAGATTATGTCTATCAAATGATGGCCGCGGCTACGTCTCAGATGGTCCATCCGTTGAGTCCAATTTTCCATGACTCGTTCGAGCATTTCGACTAGTAACTGACGAATGACACGCGTTATGTTTGTCGGCACAAACTTTAGACTTTACATATCCCCATAGGAAAAAGTCTAACGGTGTGATATCAGACGATCTTGGTGGCCGATCGACCGGTCATGTCATCAGAAATGTCATCGTCAATAAATTGTAAGACATTGTGGGGTGTACGAAGTTTATGCATCTGACAATTTCGCCATTGTTAAAGAAACATTTTATTGGCAACACTGCCTAAACACTATTTTTATTGGCACGCACTACTGCATATAAATATTTACAAATTATATTGTAAATATATGAAATTGTAAGGTTTTCTTGCAATCGTCTGCACTGTCAATTCACCTTTGCATAACAATCTGTCATTGTCCGTACACTGGCAGCATTTGAACAGGGTTGATATCGTTGTCCGATCTGACAATCGTCTGTACATAACTTTAGTACAGTTGAGTGTAGCGTCAAATAGAATCATTTCCACGATTGTAAGAATGCTGACAGAAAAAAATTATGGGTCATGCTTCTTCCCAAGAAATAATTAATTAAAAACAATATTCAATAATTCCTTGAGTTCATAAGACATTCTGCTGTTAAAGTTATATTATGTGGGATGGGTTTCGATGTTCTCAAATCCTTATAAAATGTTTTGACAGTCAAAAAAATAATTTACATTTCAAGCTTAAATGACTTTTATTATTGCTTTAATGGAAATATGCTGACTTTGTAATTCTTCGATTATACAGCAATACCTAAGTAAATCCGTTTCTAATTCTTTAGAAATGAATTTTTGAGAACTCTGGGAGAATATCTTCGCATCATCCCTTAGTGTGCATGAATTGTGGATGGATACTTCGCTGTGCTTGAAAAGTAACGACCGTAACAAATATGAATGGGGGATAATAAATTTAAGGCATTTATCAGCAGTTTTTAAATTTCTTGCTTACCAATCGAAAATACATTTATGCATTGAAAAAGTTGACATTTTTATAGCATTATTATATCGTATGAGCTCCTATTGAGGACGCCGATAACGTTTGGGGAAAGATGTATTTAGTTTAATGGATATTTTATGACGTGGAGTTCGGCTGAGTGAAACTCCTCCCCTCTTTGTCACAATGACAAGTATTGAATGTTGAAGGAGTACTTACTTATTTTATTATTGCCGTAATATTGATTGATGATGATGATAAGTTTACTATATTTAAGCAGAAATAAAATAAAAATAAACACAATTCTTCATATTGTCGATAAGTTTTTATGTCAACATTAAGACGGTAACAACAAAACCCATATTTTCGGTGGTTCTACTTGCCTCTACACGTTCCTTCTGGAACTATGGTGCTATGCAACGATATAAATGTGTATCAATATCCATTGGATATTATGACATTACAAAAATAATCAATATTTTGAATTCTGTAAATAGGATCAGCACACAGTGGGGTCGACTGCAAAGAAATTTGGTAACAAATCTATATTCTTTATACTTTTGGTCAGATCGTTTCAAAATATGCTAGACATATGTTGGGGACAAGATAAGCTTCTAGAAAATGCTTACTGTTACCACCCTGCTTCAAGGAATGCTTGTGGTACTGGGTGTAAAGAGTAAACCACTTTTGTTATTTGAAACATTATAACGACTGTAGTATCTAAACTACTCAACATATGTCAATGACATTTCTTAAGAAAATTTCCCAAGAAAGTCAAACACGAAATACAATAAAAATTGTAGTGCTAAAGGGTCATTCATGAAGCGCTTCCTATCTCGAACTTTATTCGTTTCGTTTGAAAGGCCTGTCGATGCCATTATGTATACACGGAGGAAAATCGCCATTTTTGATGTTTGATTGAAAGAAAATATATTTGGAACCAAAATTTTTAAATATTATGTATTTGTGAAAATATAAATTTTATTTGAATATCATGAAATTTTGTTTGGAACGCATATACTCGTATTAATATATCGATACCTCCATTCTAAAACATGCTAAGTCAACTTAGCATGTTTTTGGGAAGATTGCATTATATTCAGTCAAAATTTGGCGTTGATCCGTCAACCCATTCAAAAGTTATTCACAAACGAGTACAGTTCATTCGAGATCATTATAAAGGAATTCCACACATATTAAGAATATGCATCAAACTTTGATCGCCTCTCCTTTTTGCACTTAGCATTGTTTATAATGGAGATATCGATATTAAAACAAAATAAATTTGCGAACTGACTCTCACAAATAAAATATGTGTTTACACACAGACTTAGTTATTTTTAAAGAATTTTTCCAAGTATTTTATTAAAAAAAGATTTTTAAAAATCTGCCGACTTTTTCGAATTTTAGTTTAAATTTTCCCAGCCATAAGCTGCATTAGCTTTTTTACAACTTTTAATTTATAAATGTTCCAATTCATCACTGTTTGTGGTAAATATTCTTTCGTAATTTATAGTTACGAAAGATTATACGATTCAAATTTTAATCGAATTTTACAAATATGTAAAATTTCTAAAAATTGCACTTTGAACTTCTGAAAAACAGAAAACTTTAAATTAAGCATTGATACATTTCCAAAATACTTAAATACAAGTTAATCTTTGTTTCAGAAATATAATAAATATAAAATAAAAAAAATATTTGGACGAAAATATACTTTTGTTTAGAAAAAAATTTACCAAACATAAATAGTTGTGTGTGTCAAATATTATATATTTGAAGTATACCCTAAACATATGTATGTTTCAAACAGATTATGTTTGGGACAATATACTACAGAAGCGATTTTTCTTTAGCGTGTCGAATATAAGATCGTGCAAATGTCCAAAATTTTTTTTCGACAAAAAAATTTCCTGGATATTTAAAAAAAAACACCTTTTTTTATTTATTTTTAAGGGAAAGCATTTATTTTTTACTTATATGAGTATGTATATGTAACAAAGACAGTAAATTATAATTTTTATTCGTTCGGTTGAAAAATTGACTGCAAGTATCCCATATTTTGGTCCGTATTATGTCTGTCCTCCAGCAGCCCTCTTGCATCTTGATGATTACAAAATTGCAGCAGAAATCAATACGGCTCTGGGTCCGAATATTTAATATCGATCTATGTAGTTTATTTTTGGCTAAAGTTTTTATAAGCGGTTACAAATAGGTAAAATAAGATCTCGCTATCATTATACATTACACCACACTGTGGTACAGGGTATTATAAGTTTGTTTCACGGCAGATGTTTGTAACACCTAAAAATAACACAGCTAGACCCACCTTAAAGTATACCGATCGACTCAGAATCACTAGCTGAGTCGATTTAACGATGTCCGTCCGTCCGTCCGTCTGTCCATGTAAAGTTGTTCGTCGACTACAGGTCTCAATTTCACTCCGATCGTTCTGAAATTTTGCAGTTTAGAGTATTTCGCGGCTGTTAAGATCGCTATTGAATTTGGTTGAAATCGGTTCAGATTTAGATATAGCTCCCATATACATCTTTCGTCCGATTTGGCCCTTTAGTCCTATAGAAGCTGTATTTTACATCCAATCGTTTTGAAATTTAGAATGGTAGAGTTTCTTGATCCATGAACCAACATTGCCGAATTTGAAGAAAATCGGTTAAGATTTAGCTATAGCTCCCATATATATGTTTCGTCCGATTTGGCCCTTTAGTCCTATAGAAGCTGTATTTTACATCCGATCGTTTTGAAATTTAGAATGGTGGAGTTTCTTGATCCATGAACCAACATTGCCGAATTTGAAGAAAATCGGTTAAGATTTAGCTATAGCTCCAATATATATGTTTCGTCCGATTTTGCTCTTTAGTCCTGTAGAAGCTGTATTTTACATCCAATCATTTTGAAATTTAGAATGGTCGAGTTTCTTGATCTATGAACCAACACTGCCGAATTTGAAGAAAATCGGTTAAGATTTAGCTATAGCTCCCATATATATGTTTCGTCCGATTTTGCTCTTTAGTCCTGAAGAAGCTGTATTTTACATCCAATCGTTTTGAAATTTAGAATGGTAGAGTTTCTTGATCTATGAACCAACACTGCCGAATTTGAAGAAAATCGGTTAAGATTTAGCTATAGCTCCCATATATATGTTTCGTCCGATTTGGCCCTTTAGTTCTATAGAATCTATATTTTACATCCAATCGTTTTGAAATTTAGAATGGTCGAGTTTCTTGATCCATGAACCAACATTGCAGAATTTGAAGAAAATCGGTTAAGATTTAGCTATAGCTTCCATATATATGTTTCGTCCGATTTTGCTCTTTAGTCCTGTAGAATATGTATTTTACATCCAATCATTTTGAAATTTAGAATGGTAGAGTTTCTTGATCTATGAACCAACACTGCCGAATTTGAAGAAAATCGGTTAAGGTTTAGCTATAGCTCCCATATATATGTTTCGTCCGATTTTGCTCTTTAGTCCTGAAGAAGCTGTATTTTACATCCAATCGTTTTGAAATTTAGAATGGTAGAGTTTCTTGATCTATGAACCAACACTGCCGAATTTGAAGAAAATCGGTTAAGATTTAGCTATAGCTCCCATATATATGTTTCGTCCGATTTGGCCCTTTAGTCCTATAAAAGCGGTATTTTACATCCAATCGTTTTGAAATTTAGAATGGTAGAGTTTCTTGATTCATGAACCAACATTGCCGAATTTGAAGAAAATCGATAAAGATTTAGCTATAGCTTCCATATATATGTTTCATCCGATTTGGCTCTTTAGATCCAATCGTTTTTATACCCTACACCATACTGTGGTACAGGGTATTATTTAAGTATAAAATGTCCCAAAAGTAAATTTATGTAAACAATTTATACATGAATTACAAAATTTATATATCAGAGTTATTCAATATTACGAGAGTGGTGTAGGGTATTCTATAGTCGGCACCGCCCGACTTTAGACTTTCCTTACTGGTTTTTTTTTAAATTTTTTTACTCTAAATGTGTGAGTGATTTCTACAAGTAAATACTAATTGAATTTCTTTTGGACATGGCAAAGTGCTAGTATTTCATTATGTTTGATCGACAGCCGAAAAGTGAGTCTTTGGGTATCATTCTCATTAGCTCGTATGAGTCGTCTCGTGATAGGCTTTCAGAGTTTGGTTGTCGAATCATCAATCAAAGGCTTTTTTGGAAAGCCGGCAATGTAGATTATTGATGAAGGGGGTCACACCCCAGAAATCATGATATAATCTGTGGGCACGCAATGAAATACTTGCAATATATTTTGCCATGTAAAATACTTGCTTTCTATCGCAGTATAGAAGCAGGTTGGTCTTGAGCCGAGAGAGTTTCTTAGTTGAAATGAAAAAAATTTTTTTTAAAAAAATGTTAAGTTTAAATTTACAGAAAATGTAGTAGTTATTGAATAGGAGAAAAAAAACCTACCCGAAATAAGCGCATACAGAACCTTAAAAATCACAAAATCTCCCACATTTTCCCCCATTATTCATCTTTTTTGCTCAATAACTGGATTACAAATCCACGAATAGGCTGTTTTTTACGTACGTATCGTTGTCTGTATTAAAATATTGTCATATCTTAATTTGTTCACTTCGATATATTTGCATTGCTCGTAATTTTTTCGCAAATGCTTTTTTTATTTCAAACATGTATTCTCATATTCAATACCTACAACGCTGCTTCACACACAAACGAGATATTCGATACAGTATACCGAGATATAATCGTGTTAAAATATGGAGAAAGTGCTAAAAATCCGCCTTAAGCAAAAAATTCGTAGGGCCATGAAATTATTAAATGAGCCAACTTAACTAAACGAATGTTGCAGAAGTTTTTATTTTTGGGGCTACTTTCACGTCTAATGTGTTGTATTGTGTTTTATGAAAAATCCCTAAAATAAGTAACTTCGGTGCTCTGTACCACAAAAACTACAACGAATTTTGAAAAACTAAAAACGCCAAAATATTCCCACACACTAGGAGAATTATTGCGCTAATTTTGTGAGAATTAAAAGTTTCTCGCATCGTGCCGACAAATTTTTTAATTACCCTATAATATTCCACAACGTCCTGCAAACCTACACAAATTTTAAGTACAACATTTCACACGGGATTACATTTTTAAAAACACAATACTTTATTTTTGTGGAGCTTCTTACTTGCGCGCATGTTGCATCATAATCATAAGCTGCCTATAAAAATTATGTGCATCAGCTTGTCTGACCCACTTTTACAGCTAACGCCGAAAATGCGTTTAGTTGAATATTCTAGGAAATACGATGATTGGGTTTATGTGTCTTTAAAATTCTTCAAAATCCATAGTGCTATATGACAGCCCGACTACGTTGTGTGATATCCTGTGTAAATAACATGAAACTGGATTTATATGAGTGCGTGTGAGTGCTGCATCTTATCCCAGGGGGTAAATATCGAGGCCTCATAGATGAGTGACTTAAAAGGCCTGAACGTACCTTACCAATTATGCAATATCCATTCGTTTGAATCGAAAGAAAATATATTTGGAACAGAGATTTTTAAATATTTTATATTTCTGAATAAATAAATTTTATTTGAAAATATCATTAAAACGTATTTGGGGTAACATATTACAGCAAATTTTATTTGTGAATTAACCTTCTAAAATAAAATATGTGTTTACAAATAAATACAATTATTTTTTACAAATTTCTCCAAATATATGTTATTTTAAATAGCTGGACCCGGTCCACTTCGTTGCCCCAGATTTAGATTTTCGATCCCGTCCATTTTTGAAAACAAACGATTTGTCACGCCCACATTTGCGCCGCCCACTTTTTGCAAATTTTTTTTTCCAAAACCATCTCAGACCAAATAGCTTTCAAACAAAAGAAAAAAATGTTAAATTGGTCCAGTGGTTTAAGCGTCTATAAAACACATACATACATACAAACATTTTTCCATTTTTATATATATAGATAATAGATAATTCAAAGCTTTGCTGAATTTTTCGTAAAATTTGGTTTTGTTGATAATAAGGGGGAAAATGATCGAATTCAGGTTTCTTCGCTACAACTTTTTAAATTATGCATCGGTTTTCTTCGGAGTGGTCTCATTTTACTCATGACCAATCAGACTTTACGATCAAATCATAATAATATAACAATTGTGCGTTTTTAATTTTTTTATGAGGCTTTTATTTAAACAATATTAAAATGGTCTCAAAAATGGGAGTTTTCGCAATACTTTGTAAGATATCGTCGAAACCGCTGAACGGATAGAAAATTGTATTGTAAGAAGTTGAAGGCTTTGAAAAATTCGGAGAAATGGTTCTCTAGTTATGCCATTTAACCTCTTATGCCTAGTTGTTGTTTCTTTGAATTCTAGCGATAAACCGTGATATTGAAAAAAGTAGAACAACATATTTTGATATAACTCGAGAACCATTTATCCGAATTAGTTCAGGAAAGTTTTAAAAATGCAAAATTAAGTAGCCTTCAATATCTTACAACACCATTTTCCATTCGTTCAGCGGTTTCGCCGATATCCTACAAAGCATAGCAAAAAAATTATATTTTTTGAGAAAATTTTATTAATTTTCAAATAAAAGCCCCATAAATCAATCTAAAAATGCACAATTGTTATATTTTTATGATTTTATCGTAAAGTCTGATCGGTCATGAACTAATTTATCCCATTCCGAAGAATATCGGTGCATAATTTACAAAGTTGTGGCAAATTTAGTAAAGTTTTAATTTAAAAACTCTGTTATCGATGTAAAATTTACAAAAAAAAATCTTTAACAAGTAAGAAAGATCAGTCGGGTAAACCGGCTAATGGATCCCCTCACCTTGAGTCTCAAAAAAATATTAGTAAATTTATTTATTTTTTAACTTTATGTATGTACTGGTATTAAAGTTAAGAGCAGTTTACTTTTGGTACAAAATGGTCCATTTGTGTGAGACGTACCAAAAGGTACGTCTTAATAACGGTCACTTTTCTCTGGACTCTAGGTACTATAAAAGCATTACACTGTATAAAATTTGAAGTATTTATATGCACTGGTATTAAAGTTATACGCTGTTAACTTTTGGTAAAAAAGGTCCATTTGTGAGGGAGGTATTTGTATGCACTGGTTATAATGTCCATTTGTGTGGGAGGTACAAAAAGGAGAGTGGCAATAAATCCCATTTGTCACTGTATTAACACTGTAAAAAATTTCAAGTCTTTGTATGTACAGGTAATAGAGTTATAAGCTATTAACTTTTGGTTCAAAATTGTCCATTTGTGTGGGAGGTACAAAAAGGGGCGTGGCAAATTCGCCCTTTTTATACCCTACACCATACTGTGGTACAGGGTATTATGACTTTGTGCATTTGTTTGTAACACCCAAAAGGAGAAGAGATAGATCCATTGTTTATTATACCGATCGTTTGTAATCACTTTCTGAGTCGATTTAGCTATGTCCATCTGTCTATCCGTCTGTCTGTAGATGTATTCTTGTAATCAAAGAACAGGTCGCAATTATGGCCCGATCTTGACGAAACTTTACACATATCTTTTTTGGCACAAGGACGATTCCTATTTAATTTGGTTAAAATCAGTTCAGATTTAGATATAGCCCCCATATATACGATACCCCCGATTTCACATGTAAGCGCCGTAAAAAAATTATTTTATAACCGATCAGTGTAAAATTTGGCAGAAAGAGGTTTCTTATTACAATAAGGATTACTGCCAAATTCGGAGAAAATCGGTTCAGATTTAAATATAGCCCTCATATATATGTTACTCCCGATTTTACATGTAAGCGCTGTAAAAAGTGTATTTTTAATCGGATCAGTACGAAATTCGGCAGAAAGAGGTTTTTTATTACATGAATTAATACTGCCAAATTTGAGGGAAATCGGTTGAGATTTGGATAGAGCCCACATATATATGTTAACCCCGATTTGACATGTAAGCGCTGTAGAAACTGTTTTTTATATCCGATCAGTAAAAAAATTGGCAGAAAGAGGTTTCTCATTACGTGAATTAACACAGCCAAATTTGAGGGAAATCGGTTCAGATTTAGATATAGCCCCCATACATACGTTACCCACGATTTAACATGTAAGCGCTGAACAATCTGTATTTTATATCCGATCAGTAAAAAAATCTACACAAAGAGGTTTCTTATTATATGAAAGGATACTTCCAAATTCAGAGAAAATAGGTTCAGATTTAGATATAGGCCCCATATATATGTTACCCCCGATTTGACATGTAAGCGCTGTAGAAACTGTATTTTATATCAGATTAGTACGAAATTTGGCAGAGAGAAGTTTCTTTTTCAATGAATGACTATTCAAGGAAAATCCGTTCAGATTTATATATAACCTCCTCCTGATTTGGTACCAAACCGCTATATAAGTTGTACTTCACTTCCGATCAAAATTTTCCAGAAAAATGTTCCTAATTTTTTTATAGAAGCGCTATTTTAGAGACCTGAAAGGCTTCAGCGGAAATGAAAATTAAAGCATTACTTAAACCAATTATTCCAAGGTAGTACCAATTATTCCAAGGTAGTACCTACCTAACATACCCTGCATATATTACTTATATTGTGTACGACCAAAAATCGGACTATTTATTGTGTCAAGGTTAATAATAACCACAGTAAATGCAAATATGTGGAATATTATTATTAGTTCAATTTCTAATTCCACACATTATATTAAACTCCTCTTTGGAATAAGCCTTGACGTGGCGGGGGAGCTAAGTACTTTCGTAAAAGAAAGGAAACTAATTATTCCAACTATTCAAAAAGAAATTCTTAATGTACATTGCCGAGGTGGTGTAGGGTATTATATAGTCGGCCCCGCCCGACTTCAACCTTTCCTTACTGGTTTTTTGAGATAATAGTGACTAATAATCTAATACTATGGGTAGAATTTCGGAGGATTCAAATAAGTAGTTATTAAAAAATCAATATTTTACTAAATGTTAACCCTTTGTGGGGGAGGTACTGGAAGGAGTGGAACAATATGGCCCAACTTCGAACTGAGCCGGAGATAGAAGAAAATATTACCACATACCAAATTTGAAGTCAATCGGTTGCTCCTTTCGAGAGTAGACAGACAGACGGACGGGCATTGTTCATTCGACCTAAAATGACCCAAAACGGATAGCCGCCGAACACTCTAAAAAGTAAGAATGGATATTTTGGCGTTTTTTGATGCATATGCATTAAAACAGAAACCCAAGAAAAAAGTTTGTTTTTGTCGACTGATGTAATTATCCCCTCGCCATAGAGAGGAGGGTATATAAGTATATCATTAGCTACCAGCCAAAAGTGTAACACATCGAAGGAATGACCTAAGACCCCAAGTATTAGGTCATTCCTTCGATTCCTTGGTTTTGATTCTGACATTCCAATTTTTGTAAACGAAGATCTCACCAGCAACAACTACAAATTATTACAAGGCGCAATACAGCTTAAAAGAAGGAAAGTTGTATCAGCTGCTTTCACTCTGCGCGGAATTGTACATGTGAAACTCTCAGCAGCAGACACCCCCATACGCATAAAGTCAGCTGATGACTTAAATGATCTCTTTCGCACATCTCAGCAATCAACTGTGCTCTCAAACAATCAGCTGTCGCATAATGTCATTCACGGCAACGGCGTTGCCAACCCCGAAGCCATCTGATACACTTAGAAAAATTATGGCAGTCATTTATATTTTCATATTCAATTTTATTAATATTATGTATAACATTCTGTTAAAGTCATGCATGTGTGTTATTACACATCACTTAATAACGATAATTAACTTTTGTTTAATCTCCTTTTATTTCACAAATATTATTATTTTGTTTTCTACAAATCTAAAATCAATGCGGCAGGAAAATGTTGCTTATTTATCTGTTATTAATGGTACTTGATATTGGATGTAATTCCAAAGACGCAACACTTAATTTAATTCGAATACTAGCGAAGCAAAAATCTGGTCTCAACGTTGTGCATTTTAATGCCCAAAGTTTGAATAACAAAATGGATGAATTAAACCATATCTTCATATCGTCGGAGGTCGACATAATTTGCGTGTCGGAAACCTGGTTTCATTGTAATATCCAAGACAGTTTATATAATATTTCTGGATACACTTTATATCGTGCTGACAGAAAAACATTTGCTGGTGGAACATGTATTTATGTCAGAAATGGAATAAAATGCAAATTTAAAACTAAGTCTAGTGAAAATAGCCCCATCGAATACATTTTTTTGGAGATAAATCCAAGGAACAATCAAAAAATACTAATTGGTAGTGTGTATAGGCCAAATAAAAACATCCCAATAGACGACTTAATGTCAAAAATATCCGATTTATCTATGGCATATAATGAGGTAATTATCTCTGGCGACTTTAACAGCAATCTACTCATTGAAAATGAACTGACAGATGCCTTTCAATCACTTGGTTTATTTCCTACGAACACAACAATTCCAACTCACTTTCACCCCTCATCGAATAGCCTGCTTGATGTCATATTTGTGAATCAAACATCAAAAATTCACCTTTATGACCAAATCTCAGCTCCTGTTTTTTCAAAGCACGACCTTCTCTTTATGATTTATGGCCAGCAGGTGAATACTAATCCTGAATGTATTACATACCGAGACTTCAAAAATATTAATTATAATGTGTTATATCAACTTGTTGCAAATGTACACTGGGAGACTATATACAATATTGAAGGTGTCGATGAGCAGGTATCATTTATTCAGGATAATTTGAATGCAATTTCAAATGCTTGTATTCCTCTCAAGTGCAAAATAGTAAAACACAGTAAAAAACC
This sequence comes from Eudasyphora cyanicolor, assembly GCA_963930755.1. Lineage (NCBI taxonomy): Eukaryota > Metazoa > Arthropoda > Insecta > Diptera > Muscidae > Eudasyphora > Eudasyphora cyanicolor. Next base: position 132,570,364 of record OZ005736.1, on the reverse strand, counting down.
ATGGTTTAATAATCGCATTAAAGAAATAATTCTTAAAAGAGATTCTTTGTACAAGCGATGGAAGCGATACAAAACTCCTGAGCTGTATGACTTATTTAAAATTATGAGGCGCCAAGTTGCCCATGAAATCCAGAGTGCAAAATCATCATTCTATAAACAAAAATTTTCAGCAGCAGTTGATAGCCATTCAAAATGGAAAGAAATTCGGAAAATCGGTATAGGACAAAAACCTACAAATAACGTGGATGTTGATGTTAATGAATTGAACAAAAAGTTTGTGGGTGAGAATCTTACATATAACACTACAAATATTTATTCGAGCTACTGCAATGTTCGCAGAGAAAATGATTTTACATTTCGATGCGTTGACCAGGATGAAGTTCTTACCAGCTTTTTGAAAATAAAATCTAATGCTGCCGGTATGGATGGACTTGAACCAAAGCTTCTTAAGCACATTTTGCCTTATTTGTTACCATACTTTACTTACATGTTTAATACTGCTCTCTCGAAATCTATGTTCCCCATGGAGTGGAAAAATGCGAAAATTCTACCTACCCCAAAATCTAACAATGACTTTCGACCAATAGCCATATTGCCATTCTTATCGAAAGTTCTTGAAAACCTAATGTGTATGCAAATGAACGAATTTATCAACAGTAACCAATTATTATCAAACAAACAATCTGGCTTCAGGAGAGGCAGAAGTTGCATCACAGCCCTAGTTGACGTTGTTGAAGATCTCAGGGTCAATATGGAGGAGAATATGGACTCATTTCTGGTGCTATTGGATCATAGTAAAGCCTTTGATACTGTTAATCATTCTATTCTGTTAACTAAATTAGAAAAGTTGTTTGACTTCTCAAATTCCGCCTGCAGATTCATCTCTTCATACATTACAGGACGCTCGCAAATTGTCCATTTTAATAATAACCACTCGATGCCATTGGAATTACATAGAGGAGTTCCCCAAGGCTCCATATTGGGCCCATTGCTCTTTTGTCTGTACATAAACGACCTCCCATATACTTTGCGCCATTGTAATGTACACATGTACGCTGATGATGTGCAGCTATACTCTGGAGCTAAATCAAAAGACATCCAGCATTGTATTGGAAACATCAACGAAGACTTAATAAATATCAACCATTGGGCAAATGATAATGGACTGTGCATTAATCCTTCCAAATCCAAATGTATACATATATCAAAAAGGAATCGTCGCTGTCAGACACTGGCTAATATTTGTTATAATGGAACAATTATTGAATATGTACCGTATTCATCAAACCTTGGCATAGTTTTTAATGATAAATTATCATGGTCCAACCATATAACTATTACGACTGGAAAAGTTCATGGTATGCTTCGAAATCTTTGGATGGTTCAAATATCTACACCATTACACATACGCATGCTCTTAGCGAAAACTTACTTGATACCCACTCTTTTATATGGGTCTGAAATTTTTTATAATTGTGGCTACACAGATCAACAAAAGCTAAGAGTAGCATATAATAACATTGCGAGGTATATCTTCAATAAAAAACGTAGCGAAAGAATATCTCAATATTCATACCAGATTTTCAACGTAGACTTCTGTAACTACTTAAAACTCAAAAGCCTGAGATTTATACACAAAATTATAAACACAAATGAACCTGACTATCTTATACAAAGGATAAAATTTGCACGTTCAAATCGTGGCAAAAAAATTATTCAAACAAGATTTAATACCTCAAGATCAGAGAGACAATTTTTCATACCCACTGTTCGTCTTTGGAATATCCTTCCCTCACATATTCAAACAATAAGCAACATCCTGCACTTTAAAAAGGAGTTATTCAATTTTTTCAAATAACATGTAAAATTATAAATCAATTACAATTGTAAAACATTCTCACAAAATACTAAGATTATATTTATATTGTTATGTAATTTAGAATCTATTGTAAAATGTAATCATTTGTACCACTAGCACTACTATTGATAAGAATTATATTCTCATTGTGCTAGACTATGTCGATTAAATAAATAAAATAAATAAAATAAATATGTTTGCCGGAAATTCGATTTGGGTAATTTTAAGTCATTTGAGCAATGTCCGTCCCTCCGTCTGTCTGCTGGTTGGTGCGTACTATAACTCTCGAAAGGATTAACCGATTGACTTAAATTTGGTATGCTGTGATATTTTACTCTCCGGCCAAGTAAAGGCCATATTGGCCCACTCCTTCTAGTACCTCCCCCACAAAGGATTAACATTTAGTGAAATATTAATTATTTAAAAACTTCTAGACTACTCACTCGAATATTCTGAAATTCCACACATACTCGTAGTATTAGTTTATTAGTCGCTATCACCTCGAGAAAAATGGTCGTAGTTGCCACGCACTTCTTGGTGCCTTCCACACAAATTGACCATTTTGCACCAAAAGATAACTGCTTATAGCTTTAATATCAGTTCATAAATATACTTGAAATTTTGTACAGTGTAATGTTTTTATAGTAACTATAGCCCAGAGAAAAGTGAACGTTATTTGGTACCGCCCACACAAACCTTTTGGTACCGCCCACACAAACGGAACATTTTGCACAAAAAGTTAAAAGCTTTGAACTTGAATACCAGTGCATACCAATACTTGAAATATTGTATGTTTTTATAGGTCGAAAAATTGACATCATTGACTTGCCCCTTTTGGTACCTCCCACACAAATGGGCTATTTTGCAATAACAGTTAACGGCTTAAACTTTAATACCAGTACATACATTAGAGTTATTAAATACAATTTAATTATTATTTATTTATTTATATGAATTACAATACAAAGTAAATTTATATTTTAATTTTAGGTACCAGGAAAAAGCCCGGTTAGAATGACCATGTGGTGGGAATCGAACCGACGGCCCGTAAAGTCATAGGCGAGTACACTACCTACTCACCTACTGCATTTTAAATTCATAATTATTTAATCAAAACAAAAAATATATAAATTTACGAATATTTTTGGGACTCAAGGTGAGGGTATTCGTAAGTCGGTTTATCCGACACAACTTTCTTACTTGTTTTTAATTTCTAAATATTCGAAGTCAACATTTGTCAACAACGAGCTATTTTTAGTTATGCAAGAAATAAGATTTTGAAGGTTTCGATTTTTTTCTGCGCGTACTCATTCAGTCTTTTAAGCAGGCCTTCGAGATTAGATTCAGGTTAGGTGTATTCTTAAATTACTTAGTTTCCAATATGTTTTATAATGTGGTGGTATTGGCGCTGTGAATTTCCGTGCCCCGTTAAGCAGATAGATATGGGTATGTTATGGCCAGCCAGGCGTTCTAACTCCTTCTTTGCGCTACTCGAATTTCATCATTCGTGTACATGAATAATTATTGTTTTTAAGTATTTCAAAACGAAGTGGAGAAGCTGTAGTAGCTGTGCTGCGTCAACAATTTTTCTAGGATTAGTAATGTTTTTCTATGCCACAAGAGAGGATTTGCAAGCATAAGCATTGAGGAATTGGTTTTCTTAGGAAATTGCAAAAAAAAATTGAAAATGTATAGCGCGTGTGACGACTTAAAATGTGTCTGGTCTGGCATTAAATGCACCTGTTCGTTTTCCAGTGAATTGGGGAAGAACATAAATAATAAAATGAGAATTTAAATATACATTGTCACGACAAAAACTGAAAGTGCTTTTGAACTCGGTCTATATGTATGAGCTACTGTTTAAATTACAAACAGCACAATAAATCATTTAGAGCCAGATATACAGGGTTTTCCAACAAGAGGTGTTATTTTGAATCACCCAGTATTTCGGTAGCTGTCACATTTTAAGCTTTTATTCTTTGACATTTGACACGTAGAAACTGCTCCATTACTAAAAATGGAACGATACACGAACGATACAAAACGATCGAACAAAAAAACGATACGAACGATACAAAATCATCTTGACTGATGAGGCCTATTTACACCTCGGTGACTACGTCAACAAGCAAAATTGTCGCATCTCGGGGCTCGGAAAACCCAAGAGTTATTGTTGAGGAGCCTCTCCATCCTCAACGTGTTACTGTTTGGTGCGGTTTATGGTCCGGCGGGGTCATTGGACCTTACTTTTTCGAAAAGGAGGTTGGATCAACAGTTACGGTGAATGGATTGCGCTATCGAGAGATGATTAATGATTTTTTATGGTCGGAGTTGGATGGTATTGATCTGGACAACGTTTACTTTCAATAAGACGGCGCTACGTGCCCCACAAGCAACGAAACCATTGCTCTGTTACGGGAAAAGTTTCCGGACCATGTTATCTCTCGAAGAGGTGATCACAATTGGCCACCGAGATCTTGTTATTTAACACCTTGCGACTTCTTCTTTGGGGCCACGTGAAAGATAAGGTCTACGCCAACAGCCCAGCGTCGATTCAAGACCTCAAAGATAGAATTCGTGAGGCTATCGAGGACAACGAGGCAGCCACTTTGCGATTTGGTTATGGAAAATTTCATGAAAAGGATATGGTCCTGTAAGCGTTTTCGTGGTGGCCATTTGCCTGATGTGGTTTTTATTATGAAATAAACTCTTTATTTGAAATAAACATCCGATCATTTATCTCAAAAAATGGCATTTTTCTTTGAATACCAAAATAACACCTCTTGTTGGAAAACCCTTTATTATAAATGTTGAATAGGGATTCCCATAAATCTTCTCCATATCCCGGAAATCCCGCTAATAAATTCTTATAAACCTTCTAACAACATCAAAATGGCTAAATCGATTGTTTTTGAAAAAGTAAGATTATTTCATATTGCATACGTAAATAAGAACATAAAAAGCAGATTGCGGTATTGAAATCCAATGTAACAACACCAATGACGCAGATATTTTACTAAAAATTAAAACATGTTAGAAATTTAATCTCAAAAATGTATTTTGCTTTTTATATTACTTTTGATAAAGTGCATAATAGTCCATACATTAGTATTTGGTATGGTAATTGTTGTCATTACATCATCTCAGATGTAATGAGAGATTCCTCGTAACCTTACTTACTGTCGGACGTATAAACGCGGGCTCCAGTTTTGATAGTGAAAAGTACACCTTTAAGCGGCTACCACGTTGTCCAAAGTTGTCCACCGGACCGAAAAACACACACGGATTTTTGGTGAAAAGACAGATCCAGTTGCAGTGCAGTGGTGAGCGGTTTTTTACACTTTTTATTTTATAAAATCGAGATTATTTCTCGTACACATAAATAAAAACATTGGAAGCGACTTCTGTTAACTACCAAACCACAAAACAACAGCTGTACTCTTCCCTCATACACATTTATGACAAATAATCGATTACGATCAAACAGCTGTTATATTATAACAGATCGAAAAACACACACAGATCATCTCTATCAATTAAAGTGCCTAAAAATATACGACTGAAGCTGGAATAGTTATTTTTGCATGAACACCTCACACTTGGGAGTAACTGTTATACTTGTATATGCCTGCAGGTATGCTATAATTTTGATGGAAAGCAAAGAACAAACACCCAAACGAAAATCCAGTGCAATATCGCCAATCCAACCGGATACACAGAAAAAAATGAATATGGAAACAAAAGACATAATTAGAGTGATACAGGATACTATCAATTCAAACCTCGATGAAAAACTTAAAAATCTTCCTACTAAAGGTGATTTAGAAGAAATCAAGAGGGAAATAATATCTGTTAACACAGAAGTAAACCTATTAAAAGCTGAAAATACTGAGCTAAAACTGAAACTGGATACCGTAGCAAAGGAAAACGCAGTCTAAAAACGAGAAATAGGGTGGTTACAAAACCAAATGAAATCGAATAAATTGTATATAAAGGGCCTTGACGTAAATAAATTTCCTATTAAAGAAGTAGAAAACCTGTTTGAAAACAAAATGGGTATAAATCCATCAATATTAAATGTCCGGAAAATCTTTGAAAGTGGTCTTAAGATGACGGTTATTGTTGAGCTTGATTCACCTCAATCCGTGAACCAAGTATTACAAAATACAAGGAAATTGGCCAAGACACACATTTCGGTCGAAAGAGACATGCAACCAAAAAACCAACAAAAGAAGAAAGCTTTCATTGAAATGAAGAAAAAGCTATTACAAATATCTAAAATCCATAAAGTCGTTATCAGGGGCGACAAATTACGTGTAAATAATACATGGTTCAGATGGAATGATGAAGGTGATTTAGTAGCCGGAAACAACAACGGAAAAGAAGAATTAGACATGATATATGGAGATAAAGGAAATGAAATCCCTACAAAACTGGGAGATATACAAATTGAAAAGCTTTAAAAAAACTAGAAAACCAACCTCAGTTATCTCAAAGTTTCCATAATATCCAGAACTACAACCAACATGCAGCGGGACATACCCAAACATCGCAGAACGTTTACAACAGCAGAAAAATGAAATTTCTATATTATCGTATAATGTCAACGGTCTTGAGAATAAATACTTATTTCCATCATTCTTTAAATATATACAAAGTTTTCACATCTTTATTTTGATTGAAACACACCTGCGAGAAAATAAAATTGAAGCACTAAGAAAGTATTTTAAGGGATTTCACTTACATTTTGAGGCAGCCCAAAAATTAAATAGATATGGAAGAGCAAGTGGGGGACTCTTGGTTGGAATAAGCACCAGTCTTAGAAATATCGGATTTAGATACGAAGTTCAAAAATTATTTGAGATAAATATTTTCAAATTCTTTAGTTCCAGACTAGAATTTACATTGGTCCCTGTATACTTAAGACCAGCAACATGGGGATTGGAATATGAAAATCTTTCCAACGTTTTCTTGAACATCGATATTGTTAACCCAATAGTGATTGGAGATCTAAATATTAGAATCGGAGAATTCCAGCAAGACATTGGGCACGTATATCAAGAACTTTTTTACTCTGGCCTCGAGAGAAGAAAATCCAAAGATAATACTATAAATCGAAAAGGACTACAGGTATTGGAATTCCTGACAGATTACAATATGCTTGTTTTAAATGGAAGAACTCTTGGTGATGAGATTGGTAATTTGACCTATTTAAGTAACATGGGAGATTCAGTGAACGACATCTGCGCGGTCTCTCATGAATTGTTATGCAAAGTCTTAAGATTTATAGTAGATGAAGAAGTGTGGTCCGATCATATGCCTACAGCACTCAATATGGAAATAAATGGGTTCGAAAATGGAATAAAACAACTCAACTTATTGCCCAAAGTGCAATGGAAGGACACACATAAAGACCAATACCAGTCGAAACTACGACACAATACCGAAACTCTTTTAAGATTAAATCCAAACCCCACTCTCAGAGATATGTGCAACATTATCACAAAATCAACAAAGGAATTAACCACAAGAAAGATACAATACAAACCGAAGCAAAAGTGGTACAATAAAAGCTGCAACGATTCTAAGATCAAAACGTTTAAACTTCTCAATAAATATAGGAGAACTGGCAATATAAATGATAAAAATAATTATATAAAAGAAAAGAAAATGTATAGAATCATATGTAGCAAAAGTGAAAGAGAATATTATGAAAGCCTTGTGAACCGTATTAACAATATAAATGGCAGTAAGGATTGGTGGAAGTGTGTCAATGAAATAAGAACCAACAAATTTCAAATTAGCTCAACTCTGTCGGCAGACCAATTCAAAACATACCTTGAACAATTGCTCCGCTCCAGTCCATCAATAACAAAAATGCATTATGCACCCATGTTTTATGAAGTTGAGTTTCTGGATAGACCTTTCTCAATAGAAGAACTAAAGTCACAATTACGAAAAGTTAAAAATAAAAAAGCACCAGGAGAGGACAGGGTTCCTTATGAATTTTATCAAAATGCACCGGAAATTTTTTTGCAGCAGCTTGTAAATATCTACAATCATATCTTTGAAAGAGGTGGTATTGACGACGCATTTAGTAAGACAATTATCTTCCCGATACATAAGAAAGGAAGTTTTGAGAAGCCGGAAAACTATAGGGGAATCTCTTTTATGAATTGTGTGGCAAAACTTATGATTGGCATTTTAAACGAAAGATTGTTGAACTGGTTAGAGTCTCAAAATATAATTACAGAATACTAAGCAGGTTTTAGGCGAGGTTATTCCACTACCGACCACATATACAATCTGTCAGCTATAGTCAGTCTACACTTTTCAGAAAAGAAAAAGGTATATGGCTTTTTTATAGACTTCCGAGCGGCATTCGATAAGGTATCGAGACAAGCTTTAATATACAAGCTCTACGAAACAGGAGTGTCCTATAAATTCGCCAGGCTGATCGAAAATGTGTACGCTGATACAAGGTATGCAGTTTGGACTGGGGAATAACTGTCCGATTATTTTCAAACCAACTCGGGCGTAAAGCAGGGGTGCCTCTTATCCCCATTACTATTTGCTTTATATATAAATGATATGCACGACTATATACAAGGTGGAATTCAAATTCAAGAACTAAATATCCGGATTTTGATGTACGCTGATGATATTGTTATATGATGATGTTACTATAATGCAACAAATGATAAACAACTTGGAAACATACTGTCGAAATTGGAACCTAGAACTAAACTTAGATAAATCTCAAATGATGGTATTTCGCAGAGGCGGTAGACTTAGCCAAAATGAAAAGTGGACCTATGGTGGAGAAGAAATAAAAATAGTCCCCGAATTTTCTTATTTAGGTGTTACATTCACTCCAAAGCTAAGCTTCACCAAACACATCGAAATTAGAAATATACAGGCAAAAAATGCAATCAACTCAACATGGAAGGATCTGATTGGGAAAAAATCTGTAAATTTAAGCAAGAAATGGAAAGTGTTTACAGCGGTGTGCAGATCAATACAGACATATGCCTCCCAAGTTTGGGGCTTCGGACATTTCGAAGATGTAGACAGAGTGCAAAGGTATTTTTTAAAGAAGATTCTACAATTACCGAAAAACACGCCTAGTTATATTCTTAACGCTTAATCTGCATTTGAACTACATTGGCAAAATATTGAATAAGTACTCCCCGAACAGGCTGCCAAATCAATTAACACATATGTTGTTGGAAAAAGAAATTTTCTGGGTAAAGGGTCTCAGGGAGACAGCTGAAAGTGTGAATATACAATGGCCGGGAATTAACCCAACACAAGAAGAGTGGAGTACATTTAGCAGTAGATTAATGGTCGCAATAGAACTTAAAAATTTACATAACTACCTGCAAAGAAAGGCTAATAGTACCAGACTATACAGGTCCCTGGATTATACAAAAGGTTATCTGTATATTAACGATAAAACCAACCTAGAAGATATCAAGCTGATATTTAAAGCTAGAAGCGGGGTGATAAATCTCAATGCGTCCATATATGGAAATCAAGAAGAAGAAAAAAAGTGCACCCTCTGTAACCTACAAGAACAAGAAACCTTAGAACATTTTATAGGAATTTGTCCGGTACTGAAAGAATTCAGATTAAGAGCATTCCAAAAAAGTTGTCTCAACAATATGGAAATGGTTGCAATTCTGAACGGGCAATATGAAGAGACATGGGACAACCTGCTTAATTATTTAAAAATCGCCACGAAATACAGGCAATATTTGATACATGAGGGTTACTAGTCCGTATTATGTAAAATTAGGTAAAACTATGTTAATTGACAGAAGTTTAAATGATAACATTGTCAAAAATCAATACTTATATTTCTCTTTATAATTCAATAGATTACTGTAATATAAATTGTACACATCCATGAATGATTAAGAATTGATGAATTAATAAAGAAAAATCTTAAGTCTCTTAACATCATCTCAGCGTTTGGGCAGTGATTCCACCAATTTGCGACATGTTTCTACCGGTATTTTTCCATTATTCCTAAAATATCTCGTTTTTAATGCAATTTTGTGATTTCTCATGTTAACTTCGAGGTTCAAGTACGGACTCTTGGATGAAGTGGGGATATGTTTGGTGTTATGTAAGATCCATAAACTCCTGTCTAAAGCAGTGTACTTGGAGTCGTTTTCATTTTAGAAAAGAAAAAAGTCATATTTAGATCCTTTTTGTACACACTAGTATGCAAATTAATTGACAAATAAAAATGGTGATTCATAATCCTAACAACAAATGTTAGTTTTCCCACTACCAGGACCTACATGCATCCCCATACCATCACCGAGTTTCCCCTGTGTTTTACAGTTACTTTTATGTTTTTTTTGTTTCTGTCCCTCACGGCTAATAACGAACAGAAATATCGACTATTGTAATATGTTGGTATTTAGTAGCGAAAGTAAATGCAAAATATTTGGCTCAGATGAACGTGATGTAGTATGGATAAATTCCTATGAAGTTCTCAAAAAAAGACGTAAAACCTATTGTAAAACATGTCAGTGACGGTATATTGCCTATGTGAGTAGGAAAACTTACATTTATTGATGGGATTATGGGTCTCCATGTATATTTGTCAATTTTAATGAATAAATTGCATGCTAGAGCGCCGAAAAACGAGCCTAGATATAAATCACTACATTTCCGGCACCAAAACGACACAAATAACACTAATTAATATGACGCCAAATTATGGATCTTATATAGCTCCAAACATATCCCCACCTTATTATAGAGTCTTCGACTTGAACTCCGCATAAAATCGCTGGGATTACCTCGAGATTAATCTGAGAAATCACACAATTTTGTAAAAGGAGATGCTGAAGAATGTATTACTGGGCAAATGACAAAAACTATAAGTATAGGGTGATCCATTTCGAGGTTCCCTACTTTTTTAAAGAAAAAAACACAGAAAATTCAAATTGAATGGGGAATGTTTATTATAATTTGAAAGAACATTCTTTGGCATTAATTTTTTTAAGATTATGTCTATCAAATGATGGCCGCGCTACGTCTAAGATGGTCCATCCGTTGAGTACAATTTTCAATGACTCGATTATGTTGACCATAAGCTGAGCGAAGTGCACGAAACACATTCCTCACAGAACGTGAATTTTTGTAATAAAGTAGAACGATTTGTAAACGTTGTTCAGGCGTAAGTCTTTCCATGATGAAATGCCAAACAATACTTAACAAATATAACATGACAGCATGACACTACTCACAAGTGATCTGTCAAAAAAGGCTATTGAAAAAAGTATCTCTACTTGGATCACCCTATAGAAACATGTCGCAAATTGGTGGACTAACTGTCCAAATGCTTACACGCTGAAAAAATAGCGTCTCTAGTATATAGTCGCAAATATATTCGCCTTGAAACATATATATGTTTAGGGTACACTCTAAACATATAATATTTGGTACACACAAAAATTATATATTTGGGAAGATGTTGTTCTAAAAAAATTCTTCTTTACATCCCAATATGTTTTTATTTGGGACTATTATTTCCGAAATTATTAATTATTTGCATTTAAGTATTCAGAAAATACCTAAATTGTGTAAAATTGTTCATTAATTCACAGTTATTTTTTTTTAGGATTTTTTAATGTTCGTAAAAATAATAACAGTTGACATCATATAATTATCTTGGATCAAAATAAATAACTTGGAGGATTAACAACTAATGATGGCTTGGAATACTAAGAAATCTGAAATGATTGATTTAAAAGAAATATTAATGACAGTGAGGCACGAAGACAATTCGAAACCAAGGAAAAATTAAAACTAAAATTGGAATAAGTCAGCAAAAGTTTTGAAAATCTTTTTTAAATAGAATAATAATAAATTAAATATGCGTTCCAAATATATTTTATTGAATTGTAATATTTAAAAATTTGTGTTCCAAAAAATTTTCTTTCGATTCAAACGTATCAAAAAAGGTGATTTTGCCCCGTGTAGGTGATATAATCGGCAACAATGGATACTATACCAAATACTAATTTATAGATTATAAAATACTTTATCAAAAATAATGTGTCTAAAATCTTAAATTTTAGACAAACATGTTTAATTTAAGATATTAAAGAAAAACCTTAAATTAATGAATTGAAGTTTAAGATTGTACAACTTAAAATTGCTACTATTGTCATTATGAAATACTATTGTGAATTTTATATAAATAAAATAATGAAAAAAGTTAAATGACGGGTTTTCCAATAGGGATGATATGATTTTGAAGCTAAGTCAATTTTTTTTTTTTAATCAAAAAACCCCTTCCAATCGACCTACGACCTTGACACCCATGAGCAATATTTTAGCTCTCGTTAAGAGCTATCTTTTTGCCATTGACCGATTGTGTGTGCCACACAGCAAATGAAACAATTGAATTTTTGCGAGAAAAGTTTGGAGATTCGATTATTTCAAGAAATTGTGATATTGAATGGCTTCCAAGAAGTTGTGATTTAACACCATTAGACTATTTCTTGTGGGGTTATTTGAAGTCATTGGTCTTTCTAAATAAACCAGACTCTCTTCAAGCTTTACAAGCCAATACTGAACGTGCCATTCATGACATACGACTTGATTTAGTGGAAAAAGTGCTCGAAAATTTGGTTCGTCGAATTCGTTCCCACAGAAGAAATCGTGGAGGCCATTTGAATGACGTTTTATTTAGAACTTAATTGTATCGATTGTACTTCACATTAAATAAAAACCTTTTGAATTTCCTTAACAATAAACGTGTTTTTTTTTCAAAGAAATCATATCACTCTTATTGGAAATCCCATTACTTTGTTCAGATTAAATTTCTAACATATCTATATTTCTATCAAAATATTTGCGTCATTGGTGTTGTTGCATTAGATTTTTACAATACATTATATACGTTATGTTCTTATCTACGTATGCAATATGAAATAATCTTACTTTTTTCCTGTTCGCATTCAATCAAGATTATAACTAGTTATACTCGTATATTCTTCTTCACAGTCCTTTTATTGTGTTCCCCATTGCACATTTCGTTTATAAAAAAGTTGCTTACTTAATTATATTTGCCATATCATATTGAAGTTTATAAATACAAAAAGCGTTTAAGGTTTTAATTATATTCGGAACACACAAATATTCGCCCTTATTCCAGTTTTTTTAGTAATTCAAATGTTCGTAAAAATAATAAATAATAATAATTGAAATCCTATAATCTTGGATAAAAATAAAATAACTTAAAACGTAAAAGGATTGACAACTAATAATGGCTTGGAATACTCAGAAATTTGAAATTATTTATTTAAAACAGAAGTTAATGCTGCACGTCGTATCATAAGTTCGAAACCAGAGAAAAATTAAAACTGAAATTCGAAAACGTCAGCAAATATTTTGAAAATCTTTTTCAAATAAAATATATTTGGAGAAATTCCTAAACAATAATTTTATTTGTATTTAAACACATATTTTATTTGAGAAATTTAGTTTACAAATATATTCTGTTGTAATATATTTATATATGCGTTCCAAATATATTTTATTGATTTTCAAATTAAATGTATTTGCTCAGAAATATACAATATTTAAAAATTTGTGTTTCAAATATATTTTCTTTCGATTCAAACATATCAAAAAAGGAGATTTTGCCCCGTGTAGAAATGAAAAAAAGGTAGTGCTTTATTACAAAAACATGTAACTTATGTAATTTTAAATTATATAACTCGAAATCAATGACAAATTAAAGATGAAATTTGAAAAATCTGCAATGTTTTGAAAATGTTTTTTAAACAAAATATATTTTGAGAATTTCCTAAACAATAATTTTATTTGGGAAAACTAATTTGCAAATATATTTTGTTGTAATATATTAATATATGTGTCCCAAATATATTTTCGTTCGATTCAAACATATCAGAAAAGGCGATTTTAGATATTGAACACTGACCATTGCCGTTGTTCGCCAATCTCCCCTAACCTAATTCTCACAGCTTTCACTTCAGGGTGAAATTTGGAGTTTTACCAATTAAATTCCAACAATAATAAATTTTTAATTAATATAAATTACATCGCTGTGTGGGCACAGTAAACTAATTTAGAAATAATTTACTAACTTGAAACTTAGAAATTGAGCTCTCCTCAGTATCTTCAATTTTAACATACAAATTTAACTACCTCCAAATGAATATTCATTACCTCCACGAAAACTTTCCGCACTCTCTCCCTCCACTCGTTTTATGGTGGAATAATTAAACATAATGAAAAGTTTGCAAAGTACGAGTAAGTACCTTTAACCATATCTACATCGCGAATATGGAAGGGAATACTTTCCAAAAACATAACGTAATTGAAATTTACATGAACTTTAAGAAACTTGCTTCCATTTAAAATGAATATCTAATCAAATATTTCATTTTGTTGCCAAAAAGTATAAGAGGTGAATGGAAAAGTAGCTCAAATAATATAAGAGCTAATATACAGTGTATCTCAAAAGAAATTTCAAAAAGAATAAAATGTTATAATAAACACAACGTTGCAAAAAAAGTCTTGCATAGGTTTTAGATTTCATCTTTCATAAAATATAGCCTTTTTTATACCCGACATCACACTGTGGTACAGGGTATAATGACTTTGTGGATTTCTATGTAACGCCTAAAAAACTAAGAGACTGACCCATCGTTTATTGTACCGATCGGCATAGAATCACTTTTTGAGTCGATATAGCCATGTCCGTCTGTCTGTCCATGTATTCTTGTGATCAAAGTGCAGGTCGCGAATATGAAGCTATATTTACGAAAATTGGTACAAAGGCATTCCTTAGGCTAAAGAACGGATTCTTCAATTGATCTGGCTGAAATTTGAGAATTCTTACTTAATGTTGGACCTAATCGCCCCTAGTAAAAATGGGGAACATCGTCTTATTTTGATATAGCCCCCATTTAAAGGTCCCCACCGATGTCACTTCTTGGCGCTCTAGAAAACACATTTTTCAATGTGGCTGAAATTATTAATTTATACTTTATATTGCACTTAACCGCTCCTAGTGCAAATGGGAAACAACGGTCCATATTTTAATATTGCTCCATATATAAAGGTCCCTTCCGATTAGACTTCTTAGGGTTATAGGGGAGGAATTTTTAACATATCTTGCGGAAATTTAAGTTTTTGTATTTCATATTGAATTAAATCGTCTCTAGTGAACATGGGGTATATCGGTCCGTGTTTTGATAAGTACAGGGTGGAGCGCGGGAATTTGCTTTTTTGCACTGCAGGCAAAGGCAAATAAGCAAATTACCGCGCTCCACCTTATATATGCATACATGTTTTAACATGTGTGTCTGGAATTTAGAAATGTACTCTATTTAACCTGCAACTGTTAATAATAATAATGGTTATCCGTGCATTAGTTAGCAAACAATGGTGGAGGTTATTATAGAGTCGGCCCCGCCAGACTTTAGTCTTTCCTTACTGTTTTTTTATCCCCTCACCTTACAGAGGGGGGTATATATCATTTGCTACGAGCCAAAAGTGTAACACATCAAATGAGTGACCTACTTCCCTAAGTATGTTCGGCGGATATCCAGTTTGGGTCATGTTAAGTCGAATGAGCAATGTACGACCGTCCGTCCGTCAGTCTGTCTGCTGGCTGGTGCGCACGATAACTCTCGAAAGGAGTAACCGATTGACTTCAAATTTGGTATGAAGTAATATTTTATTCTATCTCCGGCTAAATTCGATGATGGGCCATATTGGTCCACTCCTTCTAGTACGTTCCCAACAAAGGGTTAACATTTAGTGAAGTATTTGTTATTTGATAACTTCTATACTACTTATATAAATCCTCTGTAATTCTACACATTCGTTTATTAGTCACTATTACCACGAGTACCTCCCACACAAATGGAAATTTCTGTACCAAAAGTTAACAGCTTTTAACTTTAATAACAGTGTATACAAATACTTGAAATTTCGTACAGTGCAATGCTTTAATAGTACCTAGAGTCTAGATAAAACTGGCCGTAATTGGCACGCCCCTTTTGGTACCTCCCACACAAATGGACCATTTTACATTTTAACAGCTTAAACTTTAATACCAGTACGTATTTGAAAGTTATTAAATGCAATTTAAATTGATAATAATTTAATTAAAACAAAAAATAAATAAATTTACCAATATTTTTTATCCCAATTTACTTTCTTACATGTTTTTTTTTGAAAAATTGTTACTCGTAAAAATCTTCGCACGCAATTTCTTTATTTTTCTTTTGTATAATTTTTTTCCGGATCACCCTATTATATGTAAAATAACTCACACTTAAGGGTCACTCTATTACACCGTCACATACTATTAATAGATTGCAGCGAACATATACATATATTTTCCATGTCTATTACAGGCAACATGTATGCATATACTTTCAGTACAGTACGTTTTCAGTACAGTGTGAATCATGCTGTGATATCTGGTAAAATTCTCATTCACTCTAGGTAGTGACGAAACAGCGCGCCGCGAACCGCCACCTCGACTTCGGAAATCATGTAGCTCTAATTTTTTAACGCCTTCGGGCAAATACTCGTATATTGGTGGCACATAGGCTTCGGTGTACTGTTCAAATCACAGAGACCTCCGTCTACTGTTCAAGTCACAGAGACTTCAGTCTACTGTTCAAAGCACAGAGACTTTGGAATACTGTTCAAATCACAGATGCTTCGGTGTACTGTTCAAATCACAGAGGCTTCGGAGTACTGTTCAAATCACAGAGACTTCGGTCTACTGTTCAAGTCACAGAGACTGCAGTCTACTGCTGAAAAGACAGAGACTTTGGTCTACTGTTTAAATCACGGAGACTTCGGTGTACTGTTCAAATCACAGCACGTTGAATATACTGTTCAAATCACAGTGGGTTCGGTCTGCTGTTCAAATAACAGACACTTCGGGCTTCTGCTCAAATCATATAGACTTCGGTCTACTGTTCAAATCAAAGAGATCTCGGTCTATTGCTCTAATCTCAGAGACTTCGGCCTTCTGTTTAAATCACAGAGACTTCGGTCTACTGTTCAAATCAGAGAGACGTCGATCTAAATAATAAGTACTTACCATTATCGAACTTTGCTTACTCGTCGGATTATTTGGTAATGAGAAATTTTGCTGGGTATATTCTAATCACAGAGACTTCGGCCTACTGTTCAAATCGTGATTAGTCCAGTAGTATGTAATTAGAGAAATAGTGTGTAAGACAAACAGTATCCCAAAACACTGCCGATCCCGAGAAAGCCGAATAAAGCAGCAAATCCCGAAACAACTCGATTGCCGACACCACTGAGTCCCGATACTGAACCGTTTGATGCGCATTCACTGAAGCCGAGGACTTAATTGAATCCCGAATATCAGGAGTCGAAGCGAATAGTTTCACGAAACATTAAATCGTTATTAACTACAGTTCGCGATCAACTCAAATCGATGTTCACACAAGTAGATTATAATTTAATTTACACACGAATTGTATTATTGCCCCAAAAGGATAGGGCTAGACTAGCTCAGCCGAAGACAAAACCACGTTACTAAATTCGTCAAAATAAGAGAGTCATAAATAACTGAATATTTTTTTTTATTCCAAATTTGCACCATGGATGCATGACATAAAATAGAAGAATTTAAAATTAAATCGCCATTTCGAAAAAATGATAGCCGCATTTGAATACACTATGCAACAACAATTTTGTTCAAGGGATGTGGATTACAGTTTCTGGTGCAATTTAGTGTCACAAATACGAAAAAAAATATTAAAAAAATTGTTTATAGTAATTTTTTTTTTTAAATCCATCTTTCATGGAATGTACATTTAGTATCTGGACCATAATTTCTAATGTATAAGCCTTGTTATGCCTTAAATTAAAGGGAATTATGATGGCTACATATGCTGCAAATATCGCTTTCAAGTAGAATATTTGGTTTTGTAACAGTCGTCAAAAATATGAGAAACAAATGATTTAAAAAAAAAAACACTTTTTCTTGGTACAAAAAAATAGAAAAAAATGTCGAAAAAATTATTTCATCGCATTTTTAAAAAGCCAGCATGCTAATGAAGATAACACTGTATATTTGAAAAAATCTATGGACAGATGTAAATGTTATGAACCATTTTGTTAATGTTAGGGAAATTCAAAAAAATTTTGTTTCATATTGTTATACCCTACACCACACTGTGGTACAGGGTATTATAAGTTTGTTTCACGGCAGATGTTTGTAAGACCTGAAAATAACACAGCCAGACCCACCTTAAAGTATACCGATCGACTCAGAATCACTAGCTGAGTCGATTTAACGACGTCCGTCCGTCCGTCCGTCTGTCCATGTAAAGTTGTTCGTCGACTACAGGTCGCAACTTCACTCCGATTGTTCTGAAATTTTGCAGTTTAGAGTATTTCGCGGATGTTAAGATCGCTATTGAATTTGGTTCAGATTTAGATATAGCTCCCATATATATCTTTCGTCCGATTTGGCCCTTTAGTCCTATAGAAGCTGTATTTTACATCCGATCGTTTTGAAATTTAGAAAGGTAGAGTTTCTTGATCCATGAACCAACATTGCCGAATTTTAAGAAAATCGGTTAAGATTTAGCTATAGCTCCCATATATATGTTTCGTCCGATTTGGCCATTTAGTCCTATAAAAGCTGTATTTTACATCCAATCGTTTTGAAATTTAGAATGGTAGAGTTTCTTGATCCATGAACCAACATTGCCGAATTTGAAGAAAATCGGTTAAGATTTAGCTATAGCTCCCATATATATGTTTCGTCCGATTTGGCCCTTTAGTCCTATAGAAGCTGTATTTTACATCCGATCGTTTTGAAATTTAGCAAGGTAGAGTTTCTTGATCCATGAACCAACATTGCCGAATTTTAAGAAAATCGGTTAAGATTTAGCTATAGCTCCCATATATATGTTTCGTCCGATTTGGCCATTTAGTCCTATAAAAGCTATATTTTACATCCAATCGTTTTGAAATTTAGAATGGTAGAGTTTCTTGATCCATGAACCAACATTGCCGAATTTGAAAAAAGTCGGTAAAAATTTAGCTATAGCTCCCATATAAATGTTTCATCCGATTTGGCTCTTTAGATCCAATCGTTTTTATACCCTACACCACACTGTGGTACAGGGTATTATTTAAGTATAAAATGTCCCAAAAGTAAATTTATGTAAACAATTTATACATGAATTACAAAATGTATATAGCAGAGTTATTCAATATTACGAGAGTGGTGTAGGGTATTATATAGTCGGCCCCGCCCGACTTTAGCCTTTCCTTACTGGTTTGTTATCAAAATCATTTTGGCAAACTTTAATATAATGCAATTTTGGCTATATGTGGGTTATTGTACAAGATTTATTTATATTTCAACATGTTTTCAAACAATACGTGCAGATTTTAATGAAAATACCAAATTCGAATCTGGCATGAGGAAATTGACAATATGCAAAAAATCATTTTAAATGGCCATTTCTACATATCAACTACTTATTTTATAACTTATTGGTAATGCATTATTCAAATAGATAAAATCGAGCTTCAAAAAATGACTTATTATGCTACTTTATTGTATGCTTCTGGGAAGTACTTTCCTCCAATGACGTCCCCATGTCAAAATAATGAGAAAAGTGGCTAAATGATAAGTACTTACCATTATCGAACTTTGCTTACTCGTCGGATTATTTGGTAATGAGAAATTTTGCTGGGTAAATTCTAATCACAGAGACTTCGGCCTACTGTTCAACTCGTGGTTAGTCCAGTAGTATGTAATTAGAGAAATAGTGTGTAACAACTCGATTGCCGACCCCACTGAGTCCCGATACTGAACCGTTTGATGCGCATTCACTGAAGCCGAGGACTTAATTGAATCTCGAATTGATCCGCTTGCGGAGCATACCGAGTACCGACGCATCGAATATCAGGAGTCGAAGCGAATAGTTTCACGAAACTTTAAATCGTTATTAACTACAGTTCGCGATCAACTCAAATCGATGTTCACACAAGTAGATTATAATTTAATTTACACCTGAATTGTATTATTGCCCCCAAAAGGATACGGCTGGACTAGCTCAGCCGAAGACAAAACCACGTTACTAAATTCGTCAAAATAAGAGAGTCATAAATAACTGAATATTTTTTTTGTTTCAAATTTGCACCATGGATGCATGACATAAAATAGAAGAATTTAAAATTAAATCGCGATTTCGAAAAAAATATGATAGCCGCATTTGAATACACTATGCAACAAAAATTTTGTTCAAGGGATGTGGATTACAGTTTCTGGTGCAATTTAGTGACACAAACACGAAAAAAATATTAAAAAAAATTGTTTATGGTAATTTTTTTTTTTTAAATCCATCTTTCATGGAAAGTACATTTAGTATTTGGACCATAATTTGTCAAGTATAAGCCGTGTTATGCCTTAAATTAAAGGGATTTATGAGGGCTACATATGCTGCAAATATCGCTTTCACGTAGAATCTTTGGTTTTGTAACAGTCGTGAAAAATATGAGAAAAAAATGATTTAAAAAAAAAACACTTTTTCCTGGTACAAAAAACATAAAAAATAGAAAAAAGCCGAAAAAATTATTTCATCACATTTTTAAAAAGCCAGCATGCTAATGAAGAAAACACTGTATATTTGAAAAAATCTATGGACAGATGTAAATGTTATGAGCCATTTTGTTAATGTTAGGGAAATTAAAAAAATCTTGTTTCATATTTTTTCGTTTTTAAATAATGTTTTTTTTTGCTTATATTAAATTCGCCATATGTGAAGAGACATATAAGAGACATTGCACTTGCATTTTATTTTATGAGGATTGATGTCTGACATTGTAACATTATAGAGAGGACGAGGTTTTATTGCTTTCGTAACCTTCCATAAAACATGATATGCAATGTGAGAGATATATTTGATGAGATCCGCTCAGGTAGAGGGTCATACAACAATATTTGTGTTTTTTTATTTAGGCGGTTTCCATTCAGTTACGCCTTTTAGGGGCATGGACATCCCAGTCGTATATACAGATAGTAAAATTATATGTACGCAATACAAAGTAGTACTCGGCAGTCTTAAAAAGATTGGGTTTCTACGTTCGAAGCAAACTATATATCAGCTAAAAGTACTGCAACTTATGAACCTTAAACCTTGAATTTATGAATGAAATTTCTTATTAATAAATTAGTGTAATCCAGCGCCTTAAAGAGATAAGTCGATTTTCTGAAAAATATAACAAAGTTATATTTCGAAGTATGAGTAAAAGGCAAAGAAATTTTCAATGTGTAAATGATCCCGACAATTTCTGCTACATCTGCGGAAAATATGTAATTAAAAAAATTGACGTGCGTTTAGTAAAATAATAGAAGCAATATATGTGTAGTATTTTGGTATACGAGTTAAGAATATGAACGAACCGTGGACACCTAGCATATACATATAGTAAAAATTATATGTACGTAATACAAAGTAGTACGCGGCAGTCTTGAAAATATTGGGTTTCTACGTTCGAAGCAAACTATATGTCAGCTACAAGTACTGCAAATTATGACTCTTAAACCTTGAATTTATGAATGAAATTTCTTATTAATAAATTAGTGTAATTCAGCGCCTTAAAGAGATATGTCGATTTTCTGAAAAATATAACAAAGTTATATTTCGAAGTATGGGTAAAAGGCAAAGAACTTTTCAATATGTAAATGATCCCGACAATTTCTGTTACATCTGCGGAAAATATGTAATTAAAAAAATTGACGTGCGTTTAGTAATATAATAGAAGAACAAGTAAGAAAGTTTCAGTCGGGTAAACCGACTAAGGTATACCCTCACTTTGTGAGTAATGTAATATTGAATATTACACAAATTATTCTGTCAATTTTTGTGGGAGGTACCAGAAGGGGTTTAAGAAATACACCTATATTTCGCTGAACAGTAGATACTTTAAATACATTGCACTGAGCCGAACTGTAACCGTTTATATGGACCGGTATATTAACGTTGAGATATTAAATTGTGGTATAATTTGGCCATTTTGTGTGGGTGGTACAAAAAGGGGCGTGGTGATAACGCTAATTTTTCACTGGACTATAGGCATTATAAAAGCATTACACTGTACAAAATTTCAAGTAATTGTATACACTGATATTAATGTTATAAACTGTTAACTTTTGGTGCAAAATGGTGCCTTTGTGGGAGAGGTAACAAAAGGGGCGTGACAATAACGCCCATTTTTCAATGTACAACATTTCAAGTATTTCTAAACACTGGTATTAATGCTATAAGCTTTTAACTTTTAGTGCAAAATGGTGCATTTGTGTGGGAGATACCAAAACGGGCGTGGCTATTTCGCCCATTTTCCTCGAGTTGATAGCGACTAACAAACTAATACTATGTGTGGAATTTCAGAAGATTCGAATACGTATAATAGCAGTTATTAAAGAATCAATATTTCACAACATTTTAACCCTTTGTGGGGGAGGTACCAGAAGGAGTGGACCAATATGGCCCATCTTCGAACTTAGCCGGAGATAGAAAAAAATATTACCACATACCAAATTTGAGGTCAATCGGTTACTCCTTTCGAGAGTTATCGTGCGCACCAGCCAGCAGACACACAGACAGACGGACGGACGGACATTGCTCATTCGACTTAAAATGACCCAAAACTAATATCCGCCGAACATACTTAGGGTCTTAGATCACTCCTTCGATGTGTTACACTTTTTTTCGTAGCAAATGATATATACCCTCGTCACACTAAAGTGAGGGTATAAATATATGTGTAGTATTTTGGTATACGAGTTAAGAATATGAACGAACCGTGGACACCTAGCATTTTGTGTAATTCGTGCCATGTAAATCTTACTCGATGGACTAGTGGAAGAATGCGGTAAGTACATTACAATTAATGTATTACAATGTTTTGTGGAATAAAACGTTTTAATTTAAGACCGTGTGCAATTTGGAATGCCAATGATTTGGAGACAACCATTCATTCACGATACGGACTGCTATTTTTGTCTAAGTAAATAGATTGGTGTAGGAAGCAGCATTCGCTGGAATTACTCTGAAGTCAAATCTGTCACTTTGCCAGTTGCATATTCGGAAACAATACCAATTCCCAAGTGTGCAAGTATACACTGAGCCAAAAATTAACCTTATATAAGGTTAACTTAACCATAAATAAACATGATCTGGAGTCTACGTTATATAAGGTTAATTTGAACATTTTCTTGTTGACTGGTATTTAACAATTGTAGAGTATAAAAGTTATATTTATTTATTGTTTTATTAGATTTTTACGTCTATTAGAGCGATCGCACTGTGAACTCTTTTGTCGATAGAACAAGACTGACCTGCCTTCTGCTTCGCTCGAACGTTTCAAGTCATCTTCACTCATACTGTACAAAAGTTCTCTCCTCTCTTCACATGTGCGATTGCTGTAGGGTTTGTCTTATATACATACAGTTTGTTCTATATTTATAGCTGTTCTTAACACTAGCTTACATACTAACATACATTACACTAGCTTACATACTACAACTCGGCCGTCCTGACAAAAAAAGATCACCTGAATCTTTTGATACGTAACTGCCTTAGGAACCATAATTATTTAAGTATTTATTAAGTCTGTAGATTCTTGAGGGCTCCTTAAACCCGAACGGTTTCCTAGAAACCAATGTTTCATATTATGTGCCGCCCATATACCCTTGTAAGGCACTCTAGTTTGTTGAAATCCCTCCACATCTTCTAAAAGGTATCGATCATTTTCAAGAACTTTCTTAACTTCGTACGGGCCCTTAAATTTGGGCAGAAGTTTCCTTGACGCACCTATGTTGTTGTCAAGATTTTTTATTACCACATAATCGCCCTTTTTATAAGAAACTGGATGCTTCCTTTTAGAATCTACATAATTTTTGTTATATTGTTGGGCGGTTTTCTGTTTCTCGTCAGCCTTTTCTCTAATATTGTCTAAATCTCGAATGTCTTCGTTCATAATATTTTCGTTTATTTTGTCTGAAAGTTTTCCTCGTTGATTAACCCCGAACAGAACAACGCTCGGATGATCATCTATCATCCTATGGCGGGTGTTGTTTAATGTAAATTCCACAGTTTCAACGACTTTGTCCCAAGTTGTTTTATGTTCTGAATCTAAAAGTTTTGCAATCATGGGCCCTAAGCTTCTATTGACTCGCTCTACTTGTCCATTGGCCTGTGGTGAAAAAGTTGCTATTTTCACATGTTGAATATCATTGTCTTCTAAAAATTTCTTAAAGTCGGCTGACGTAAAACTCGAGCCCCTATCTGAGACTATATATTTAGGTTTACTGTAATACCTAAAGTATTCTAGCAAGGCTTTGATTACTTCCTTGGTTGCGGTAGTTTTCGTCGGGTATAATTTGACGAATTTTGAACACGAATCTATGACAACGAATAAGTGTTTCCTTGCACAATTTTTATCAACAGGGCCGTAATGATCTATGTGAATCATCTCGAAAGGTTTTTTGGGCTTTGGGATGTTGTGTAAGAAACCCTCAACCGGCCCACTTTTCGCGGAAAACGTTATGCACTTCAAACAATTTTTGATGTGATCTGCAACTTTTGTATTAATATGTGGAAACCAGTAGCTTTTTCCTATTAATTCTATAACTTTGCCTATGCCGACATGGCCCATTTCATCATGATACCTATACATAACGTGACCTTCCATTGAAGCTGGTACACAAAAAAGTAATTTTCCAGTCTTCAATTTTCTGTAGAGGACTCCATTTCTCATTTTATAATATTTATCGTCAGAAATCTGCAATTTTTCTTTCCGTTTAACAATTTCGTGATCCCTGTTCTGCGCTATTATCAAATTTTCTTCAAAGGTATTAGTTTCGACCATCATAATGTCTAGAGATCTGCTCAACGCATCGACATGTTGCATTCGTTGTCCCTCTCGATGTTCCACGGTATAATCAAAGTTCTGCATCTCTAGAGCCCATCTGGCAATTCGTGGATTCAACTCCTTCTTATTTAATGTTAACGTGAGTGAATTACAATCCGTTACTATTTTGAATTTTTTCCCGTACAAGTAGACACGAAATCGTCGAAGTGCATAAACTATAGCTAATGTTTCCAGTTCATAACTATGGAATTTGGACTCTGACTCAGTAGACCTCTTTGAAAAATAAAAAACCGGGTGCCATTTGTTATCCTCTTTCTTCTGCAACAAAATTGCACCAAATCCTAGGGCACTCGCATCACAATGCAGTTCCGTCTCCGCTGCTGGGTCATATAAGGCTAACACCGGCGAGTCCAGGAGTTTCCCTTTTAAAACTTCAAATGTATCTAATTCCAATTTCCCAAATGCAAATTTTTTATCCTTCCTTGTCAAATCGTAGAGAGGTTTGGCAATGAGCGAAAAATCTTTAATAAAACGTCTAAAATAAGAACATAAACCAAGGAAACTTTGTACCGATCGAACCTTATCAGGTATTGGAAAATTCTTTATAGCTTCTAAACCTTTCTCATCAGCTCGTATACCATACGAGTCTATTGTATACCCCAAATATTTGATATTATCGCGCAAGAACTCACATTTTTCTAACCGTAACTCCAATTTGTTTTTCACAATTTTTGTCATAACTTCTTTTAAAATAGATAAATGCTGCGTAATGTTGTCTGTGGCTATCATAATATCGTCTAAATATATTATAACATTTCCTGTTCTAATTAAATCTTCAAAAATTTTGTTAATAAACATCTGGAAAACAGAAGGAGCATTTTTTAGCCCAAAAGGCATTCTTAAAAATTCAAATTGTCCTAAAGGCGTTATAAAAGATGTGTACCTAACAGATTCCTCGTTCATAAAAACGTGGTAAAATCCATTTTTAAGATCTAACTTTGTAAAAATCGTTTTATTTCCTAATCTCTCTAACAGGTCGTCTATAAGGGGAATTGGATAATTATGCTTCGCTGTAACCTTGTTTAAGTTTCTGAAATCAACGCACATACGCAAGTCTCCAGTTTTCTTTCGAATCAACACTATCGGTGAGGCGAATTCCGATTCACTAGCTCTTATTACACCATTTTCCACGTATTCATCCAAAATTTTCTGCAATTCCTCTTTTTCAGAGTAAGATAATCGTCTTGGGGGACAATTAAACGGTTTTGGGTTATCTAACACAAGTTTCATTTCGCAACGAACATCGGGAATTTTAGGGCGCACCATTTGCACATAAGTTTCTAGGAAAATTTTATTTAACATGGTCACACATTGTTTTGACACATTTTCACCAACTTTTAGGTCTATATCGGGCAAACTGGGAAAAAGATCAATTGCCATAATCTGTCTTTCAAAATCATTGAGTTCTTCTGACGGTTTGGTATGAACCTTTATGTTCAGTTTCATCATTTTCTTCTGGTTCGCTTAAAATTTCTTGGTTCACCTCAGAACCACTAATTTCCGAACCGAACAACAATATTTTACTATTGGTTTTATTCAAGAAATCCCGGCCCAACAACACTGGAAATTCCATAGACATCTTATCGACAACAATTAATTCAATTGCAACGGATTTATTTGAAATCATCAAAAAACTTAAACATTTTCCAAGAGTTTTTAAAATTGTGTAATTTAAACCATAAAAAGTGGTATTTTCCAAATTAAATAATTCGGTTCCATCTGGCAAAGCATCTTCTTTTATGAGGCTAACCGAGCTACCGGAATCTATTAAACATTCTAAGGAAGTATCATAATTATTATTGCAGTTAAAACAAAAATCAAAATATCTTACATAATTATTTGTATTCTTTGTTGTGCTTAATTTCTTATTTTTCGAACATTGGGCCACTGTATGTTCACTGCTACCACACGCATAACATGTGCCTGGCTCACGTCTCGGCTTACCACAGTCGGCGGCGAAGTGTCCAACACTGTTACAATTGTAGCATCTAACGTCAAGCTTAGCAGCAACTGTTCGTTTGGCTTCACTCGGTCTCTGCAATTTTATTCCAGCCAACGACTTGCATAACTCTGCTGCGTTGACATGGCGCTGCATCAACGACTGGCTTCGAATTTGTGCGTTCGGTATACCATCGATTATGTACTCGATCAACTCATCTTCTTCCAACGACAGTTTTTCGGAAAGTTTTAGTTTGTCGTTAAAATAGTCCACAAAATTCTCCTCCCAACTCCATGTACGACGTTCAAACTTTCTGCGTACATCCAACTTACTTTCATTTGTACCAAACATGATGACAAACTGATTGAAGAGTTCGTTGATATTCTCCGACATCGCGTTGCGTCTCGAATGCAACCAAGTTTGAGCTCTGCCTATCAGTTTTGTTGCGAACAACGCACGCAACATGTTGTCTGAAAACTTGTATGCTTGCTGTAGATCACGCAGTTGTGTGATCCAAAATTGTCCGTCAAGGTTGCCGTCGAAATCAGGCAGACAACTGCTCACCAACTTCAGGGAAACGGTATTATCCGCAACTTGTACATTGTTGTTGTCGTTGGTCATAAGTTTCAGCAGTTCGTTCTCTCTTTGCATAATTTCACGTTCTTTTTTCAGCAATTCGTTCTCCTTTTTTAACAGCTCTATTTCTTTGTTTCTAAGCTGAGAAATAGCATCCATTTCTACATTGTCTGTATTCATTTGCTGGCACGTGTGTGTCTGTATGTTTTCAGGCTGTATTTTTGATTGGGACTGCATGTTGTTAGAATCTGTGTGTGTCTGTATGTTTTCAGGCTGTATTTTTGATTGGGACTGCATGTTGTTGGAATCTGTATGTTGTGGGTATTTTTTCATAAATTTTTCGTCCATGCTTTGATTTTGTTCCTCTTCGCTGTCTAACGGTATTATAACTTTTTTTGTGCGCATCGTAACATTTTCTGAATTGGAACACTTAACATTTTCGTCACCGGCTTGTTCATTATTTCTTTTTGGCTCTAATTCGGCACAAAGTTTTTTTTCATTTTCGCGCTCATCCATGTTTAATAAACTCTTTTTATATTGTTATTTAGTAGACGAGGACCACTTCTGAGATTGTAGAGTATAAAAGTTATATTTATTTATTGTTTTATTAGATTTTTACGTCTATTAGAGCGATCGCACTGTGAACTCTTTTGTCGATAGAACAAGACTGACCTGCCTTCTGCTTCGCTCGAACGTTTCAAGTCATCTTCACTCATACTGTACAAAAGTTCTCTCCTCTCTTCACATGTGCGATTGCTGTAGGGTTTGTCTTATATACATACAGTTTGTTCTATATTTATAGCTGTTCTTAACACTAGCTTACATACTAACATACATTACACTAGCTTACATACTACACAATAATAATATTTAATTTAGCTATTCCATGGTTGAATTTTTTAACCATGAAAATTGTTAAAATTATAATAATAATTGTTACTTTAACAATGCATTTTTGAATTTTTTAACCATGAAAATTGTTAATATTAACATTTCATAGTTAATTTTTGAAACAATGCATGTTCAATTTAACAATGAAATTGTTAATATTATTAACTATGAAGATTGTTATTGAAACCTTTTTTATTGTTAATTTAACTATTTAGTGGTTACTGCATGTAACCAGAAACATAGTTGTTTCAATAATTTTTAATATTTATATTAAATAAAACAAGAAAAATTTTACTTTCGCATTTTTATTTTATTTACAAAATATATGTTAATATATATGTATGTATAAGAAACGCCTGAAAAGAAAAAAAAAACAAAAAGGTTAGAAAATATAAGTATAAATGTAAAAAAGGGTGCAATTCTAAGAAGATCTTTTGACTTTTTACCTAAATTCTGTTGTTCAAAGAGCATAAGCATTTACCGATGGGCTGATCTGATGGAAAAATCTGCTCTGTGACTATAAGTTAAGTGCCTACGTTTCTGTGCTTGACCAACATGTGATCAGTCCCCGCTCAAAAGGTGCCGTCCACGTAAACTCCCCGAATCTTTCGATTATTAAGGGCCCAGGACGGTTAGGCACTTAGTTTGGGGTACTGAGCTTAGTCCGATCTTACGGCAAACTTATAGGAGAGAGGAGATTAATAACATAGGCAATCTGATAGAAAGCCGATGTCCCACCAAAATCATAATCGGAATAAATATAAAAATCAAGGATTGGGTAAGTCAATGGATGATACTTCAAGGAAGTGCACTGAATTGTATATTAAAAACAAGTAAGAAAGTTTCAGTCGGGTAAACCGACCAAGGTATAGTTGTTATTAAAGAATCAATATTTCACTAAATGTTAACCCTTTGTGTGGGAGGTACCAGAAGGAATGGACCAATATGGCCCATCTTTGAACTTAACCGGAGATAGAAAAATATTACCGTATACCAAATTTGAAGTGAATCGGTTACTCTTTTCGAGAGTTATCGTGCGCACTAGCCAGCAGACAGACGGACGGACATATCTCATTCGACTTAAAATGACCCAAAACTAATATGCGCTGAACATACTTAGGGTCTTAGATCACTCCTTCAATGTGTTACACTTTTGGCCCGTTGCAAATGATATATACCCTCGTATTACAAAAGTGAGGGTATAAAAAAACAAATGTATGCATGCATACCACTTTTCCTGTAATTACTTCGCACATTACAACTAGTATTGGTACAGCTTATCAACAGTTTCTAGTATTGGCACAACTTACCAACAGATTCAAGGCCGGACTCCCAGCACAAGCTGCCGCAAACCACAGAAAAAGAAACAACTGAAAACAAAAAAACAAAAACATCGTTTATATGTATGTATGTAGGTATTACGAAAACACTTCTAACAACATATGTATGTATGTACATTTAACAGTATCAACATCGCACAACAAAAAAAAACTAACGTATGTATGTGCGGCGTAGCAGCCACAAGTGTTCAAACGAAAAGACAAGATGAACACATACCCACACGTACACATCACTTCTCTCCGTATGTTTGCTTGCTGCTGCATATACTTACGTACATACATTGTTGTTGGTTGTTTTTCATGCTCAGTTAATGCGACAGCGTGTACATATTTTTTTCCACTCTTAACCACTGAATTTCACAATTTTAATGGCATAATCACAAAAAATAATATTAATATTACATTCGCCTTTAGTATAATTAAACAGGCACAAAACACTATTAAAATTTTTAACACACATATTTTTTTTTTTTTTTTTTTATTTTTTTTTATTTTTTAATTCTTATAAACTTTATTATATTCAATGCTTTATACTAATTACATAGTTAAATATGAATACAAAATGTATTAGAACTAGCATTCAATTTACAAAATTAAAGCCTCAGCGTCTTATAGACATTGTAGAGGCAAGTTGGCAATTATAGACAAGTTTTTATCAATGAGATCAAGTTTTTTAAATGAGAAAATAAAAAAAAAATAATAAAATAAATGAAGTTATAAAAATGTATATGATATATTTTTATAATAGAAGTTCAATATTTTGTAACAAATATTTCTTTAATTGAGTTTTAAATAACGAAATTCTATTTATATTTTTTAAGTTGTATGGCAGTTTATTAAATTCATGGCTGCCCATGTACTCGATTTTTTGTTTAGTAAGCTCAAGTCTGCATCTAGCAACTCTTAGATTAGTGTTATTTCTTGTATTAAAGGTACTTTGGTTAGTTGTAAATGTAATTGTATGGTGTCCTATATTTCGAATACATTTAAAAACATATACCAACAGCTGCATCTTGTACAGACCGTAGAGTGGTAACACAGAGGGAAATACCTGTTTGTACAATAAAATAGTTGAATATGTTATGGGTAGGTTCGCTACCGTTTTTAATGCTTTACTTTGCATTCTGTGTAAGGATCTAAATTCTCCGCTCTTTCTATACCCATATAACACCGTCAAATAGTTTAGATTACTCTGAACAAGTGCTTGATAAATCAAGAATTTTGTTTCATAATTAAACTTATTTTTAAATTTGTACAATATTCCCACAGCTTTTGATAATTTCGTCTTCAGGAACTGTATATGTAAATCCCATGAAAGATTGCTCTGTAAGTGTATTCCTAAATACTTTAGTGAATTAACTTCAGATATTTCCTTGCCATCGATAAAAATTTTAAAATTGTTATTATGATCATAATATGGTTTAAAACGGATAACTTTAGTTTTATCTGCGTTTAAAAACAGTTTATTGATTCTGGCAAATTCACTTATTAAGGCTGCATCACGTTCCATATATGTTTTGGCAACTGTCTCATGCATGTATGGATAAATTAAGCAGATGTCATCAGCATATATAAATAGTTTACCACTTAAACCGAGATTGGTGATATCATTAAGATATATTTTAAAAAGTAATGGTCCAAGTACACTACCTTGGGGCACACCGTATTCAACTAGACCATACGAACTTTTGTGTCCATTAACATCTACATATTGTTTCCTATTGGTCAAATAGCTTTCTATGATTCGTAATGCATCCCCCTGTATACCATAATATTGCAATTTAACTGATAAAACATTGTGATCAATCAAATCAAAAGCCTTGGAAAAGTCATAGAAGACTCCTGCAACGCCTTTGTTTATTATTTCACTTTTAAAATACACATATGTACATACATACTTATGAATGTAGTTCTTTACAAAATGTTTTACTACTTACCTCTATACCAACAGCTTCCGACAACAGCACTAGTCCCATCGACTATTCAACACCAACTGAACTCCCGCACTCGATCAAGCACCGAAGCTGACATTTGGTGGTGTTTTGAATGAGCGAGATAAATTCTCTTATGACGACAATCGCATTCGTTTCAACTTCGTTTAACTTAATACTCAACTTCGTCTAACACAAAGCAGTTGAAAAACTTCGACCACAACAGAGCCGAATTGTTGTTTATCTCGCACATTTTTCTGCCTCTCTTTCAAAAAAACCAACCATATATAATGTTAACTTAACCATTTTTCATGTACATTTGAACTTATATAAGGTTATTTTTGTCTTCGTAATCAAACATTTACCATGAAAAATTTAACCAGACACATGGTTAAAAAAATCATTGTATTTTCGGCTCTGTGTAGCTAACAGCCTAATTATGGATACATCATCGAGTCCAACTGAGTACTCAACTCTGAGCGATTCAAGTTCGAGTCAGAAGTCATCGCTTTTAACTCAGTTTCAACTCATTGATCTAGTGAGAGATTTGGAACTGACCAAAGACAAGGCAGAACTACTTGCATCTCGGATGAAACAGTACAATATGTTGGCCCCAGCTGTCAACATATCATAATATAGAGTCTGTGATATACCTTACAAACAATTTTATACAACTGTGGATAACAGATGCTTTTGCAAGTACATTCCCGGATTGTTCGAGGAACTTAATCAAATATACAATTCAAAGGAATGGCGGTTATTTGTTGACAGTAGTAAAAAAAGTTTGAAAGCAGTACTTTTACACAACGGAAATCAGAAACCGTCGATTCCCATTGCTCACTAAGGAATCATACGAAACAATGGCTAAATTGATAGAATACATAAAATATGAACGTGACTGGAAAATTTGTTGTGATTTAAAAGTAGTTGGTATGTTATGCCTCTGGGATAGCCGTGCTCGCGAAGATCATTACAGAAGAAAGAAATGAACAACAAGAAAACACATTACATTGGGTGAAAACAACATAAAATAGTAGGATGAAATTGCAGCATGGAGGTCGTTTAAGCATGTAGTTTCAAATTTCCTTGCATCCAATAGAAGTCCGCAATATGAAACAATGATTAATGATTTGTCAAAAAAATATGAAACAAGTAAGAAAGTTTCAGTCGGGTAAACCGACTAAGGTATACCCTCACTTTGTGAGTAATGTAATATTGAATATTACTCGAATTATTCTGTCAATTTGTGTGGGAGGTACCAGAAGGGGTTTATCAAATACACCTTTATTTTGCTGAACATTAGATACTTTAAATTCATTGCACTGTGCCGACTTATAAGCATTTATGTGCACTGGTATAAACGTTATGAGACATTAAATTGTGGTATGATTTGGGCATTTTGTGTGTGAGGTACAAAAAGGGGCGTGGCAATAACGCCCATTTTTCACAGGGCTATAGACACTATAAAAACATTACACTGTACAAAATTTCAAGTATTTTTATATACTGGTTTTAATGTTATAATCTGTTAACTTTTGGTGCAAAAAGGTACCTTTGTGTGGGAGGTACCAAAAGGGGCGTGACAACAACACCCATTTTTCCCTGGACTGTAGGCAATATAAAAGCATAATACTGTACAAAATTTCAAGTATTTTTATACACTGTTATTAATGTTATAAGCTGTTAACGTTTGGTGCAAAATGGTGCATTTGTGTGGGAGGTACCAAAAGGGACGTGGCGACTTCGCCCATTTTTCTCGAGTTGATAACGACTAACAAGCTAATGCTATGTGTGGAATTTCAAAAGATTCGAATAAGTAGTATAGCAGTTATTAAAGAATCAATATTTCACAACATTTTAACCCTTTGTGGGGGAGGTACTAGAAGGAGTGGACCAATATGGCCCATCTTCGAACTTAGCCGGAGATAGAAAAAAATATTACCACGTACCAAATTTGAGGTCAATCGGTTACTCCTTTCGAGAGTTATCGTGCGCACCAGCCAGCAGACAGACAGACACACAGACAGACAGACAGACGGACGGACATTGCTCATTCGACTTAAAATGACCCAAAACGGATTTCCTCCGAACATACTTGGGGTCTTAGGTCACTCCTTCGACGTGTTACACTTTTTTCCGTAGAAATGATATATACCCTCGTCACACTAAAGTGAGGGTATAAAAATAGGTAAGAAATATATTTTTCTATATTTATGTATATAACACATATGTATTCTTTTAACTTATTTTTCGCTTTATGTATTCCAACAGGTGCAAAAATGTCGCTCAAAATTCATTTCTTGCATTATCATTTAAACTTTTTCCCCAAGAATCTTGACGACGTAAGTGACGAACAAGGCGAAAGGTTTCACCAAGAAATTACGTCCATCGAGCGGCGTTACCAA
This sequence comes from Eudasyphora cyanicolor, assembly GCA_963930755.1. Taxonomy (NCBI): domain Eukaryota; kingdom Metazoa; phylum Arthropoda; class Insecta; order Diptera; family Muscidae; genus Eudasyphora; species Eudasyphora cyanicolor. Next base: position 132,536,414 of record OZ005736.1, on the reverse strand, counting down.
GTGCACTGGGATGAAAGAAAGATGGGAGATTATATTTGGTTCCTCATTAGAGAAACCAATTACTTCTAGTGAAATTTGTACATGTAAATAAACTCAAATGTACATAATATAAATAAAAGTAATAATTAAAATAGCTATTTAAACATAAATTAAAAAAAAAAAAATTTTTGAAATTCTCTTACCTCTGCCATAAGGGCTATAATTTCTACATTTATCCATAGATTTTTTTCAAATAGGATTATTATATTTTCGATTTTTTTTTCGTCCCAGGATTTTTTTTTTTTGAAAAAAAATCTACTCTTCCAATTTGTTTAATGACTGTTACTAAACCACTGTTTCTAAGTGAAAGAGATATTTCCAACATTGGTAGCCCACATTAATAGCTTCAATTTAACGTATAAGTCGACCTTATCGGGCATATACTCCACAGATTATAGTGCAAATACTAAGGGTACCTTCGACGATAATAGTATTTTTATTAAAAAACTTTATCCATAAAAAAATGTTTGGTTTTAATTTTATATAACAGTATGCCACAATCTATAAAAAAAATTTTTAGGTCTGGGACACAAACAACATTTTTTTGTTGCGTAGTGATATCACCCCTCGATATATTTTGTTTTTCTATTTCACAGAGAATATATGCAAACATTGAATTATAAATTTCTATAAAAGAGCAAAAAACAGACTTTATTTTCGTCCTTTAACAAATAACCTTATCTCCCTCTACTTCTCATAATATTAAAAAAAATAACCTATGTCATTATTCTGTCTATTGCTTTACGATTTAATTTAATTTGATTGCACATTTCAGTCACGTCTATCAATTGCCAACTTGTCTACTGTAGCCATTTGACATGTGTATTTCAAATGGCAATTTGTTGGTAATGAATAAAAGTGCAAAGAACATACAGCTCCGATATTAGAAGAGTTCGGGAGGGACAACATCTGGATCACCATTTGAGTGTCACAAAGCCTGTACGCATTTCATTTGATGAAGCAAACATGGTACATGGTTAACAGATTAGAACATTGGGGGTTGAATGGTCACTGAAACATGTGCACAGAGACAATTTACGGCAGAGTACTCGTATACAAAACAAAAACTAAACAAAAAAAAATACTAAAAAATAAAGCAGGAACTCATAATAAATTGGAAGCACGAACAAGCAACATACTGTACGTATTTGAACAGACTATAAACACTAAACAATCATGTTTGCTTAAAACTCTCTCAGGAATTGAACTAATTGGGTAAAAAGTTGATGCACAATCAAAGGATGTTGTGTGTGCCATACAATTTTGAACGACCAGTAAACACAAGACGTTCAATATTTTACCAAATTGCCTTTAAACACAGTGCGACAAAAGGTAGGGCGTTTCGCAGAGTCGTATTGTAAAAATAGGGAAATTAAAAAAATAAATTTTTCTTATTTTTTATTTTGGCTATGTTGTTTGGGAGCTACCAAAAGGGGCGTGGCAGTAACGCCCATTTTTTAATAGACTATAAACTTAAAAAAAACATTACACTGTAAAAAATTTCAAGTGTTTGTATGTGCAGGAATCAAAGTTATAAGCAGTCAAGTTGTTGTGCAAAATTGTCACTTTTTATGGGAGGTACCAAAAGCGGGGTGGCAATAACGCCCATTTTGATCGGGACTATAGGTCTGTAAAGGTATTTCACTCCACAAAATTGTATGTATTTTTAAAGACTGGAATCAAAGTTATAAGCCGTTAACTTGATGTTCAAAATGGTCCATTTGTATGGGAGGAACCAAATGGGCGTGGAAATAACGCTATTTTTGCGGGACTGTAGGTGCTATAAAAGCATTACACTTCCCAAAATGTCAAGTATTTCTATGGACTGGAATCAAAATTATAAGCCGTGAACTTTTTCTGCAAAATGGTCCTTGTGTATAGGAGGTACAAACAGGGGCGTAGTAACTTCGCCTATTTTCTCAAGATGATAGCGACCAAGAAACTAATACTATGTGTGGAATATCAAAGATTCTGAAGAGTTGTATAGAAGTTATGAGATAAATCAGTATTTCAATAAATTTGGCCATTTGTGGGGAATGTACGCGAAGGAGGGGACCCACATAGTCTATCTTTGACCTTAGTCTAAGATAGAAAAAAATATTGACACATACCAAATTTTAAGTCAATCGGTTAATCCTATCGAAAGTTATCGTGCGCACCAACCGACAGACAGACGGCCAGGCTAACGGATATTGCAAAAATGGATTAAAAATGGTACAAAATGGATTTCTGCCAAATATATTTGACCTGCAGCATCTGATATATACCCTTGTTTATTGTTTCTAAATCTGCATTATACAGCAATAAAAATGCAACAAAGGTCTCAAGCAAAAAATTGTCAAATATCATAATTTCACAAAATTTTAACCATTTGTGTATTCTTAATCGTCGTAAAATGCTACACCCAAGAAAATAATTGGTTGGAATTCGAAGGGTAACAATAAAAAAATAGTACTCATCGACCTATGTAGTTTATTTCTGGCTAAAATGTTTATAAGCAGTTACAAATAGGTAAAATAAGATCTCGCTATAATTTTTTTTTTAAAATTTTGTGGGTATTTTAATTTTTGAAAAAATTAAAATATTAGTTTTTGTGTTTTACGAAATTTGTAATTGTTCTTGTAATTGGCTGAACCGATTTTTGCAAGGATTACTTTGTTTTAAAGAGGACACAAAGCGCCATTTTTTGTAAAAATTTGTTTTTGAAAATTTTTTTACGAAAGTTTTTTTTTGAAAAAACCTTTGTAGAAAAAATTGTTCCCCCTCTCACTCTCACAAATCCAGAACAGTAAAATATTTTGGGAGGCTCAATATTTGTAAAAGTTATGGACGCTTTTCGTCTATTTTTGCAAAACAATGAAGATGGCGGAGCTAGAGGTCCTCAAAGTTGGCACATCGGGTGAAGATAATGTTCAAGCGCGTCTAAATCGTGTTTCTTCTCTTAGAGAATTTAAGTTTTGTATTAGGCCCACTATGTCTGACAGGGGCGGAACTAGAGGGCCTCAAAGTTGGCCACATCGGGTGAAGAAAATGTTCAAGCGCGTGTAACTCGTGCTTCTCTTCCGATTTGTAAAATTTATTTTTGTGTATGTTCTACAATCGGTTGTTTGGTTAAGAAACGGTCGAATTATTTCCCCTTTTTGATTTCGTACCACTGTGCAGTGTTTTGCAAAACAAACGAAAATTGTCAGACTAGTCTTGGTATTTCGTCCATAACTTTTACAAATATTGAGTCTCACAAAATTTTGTTACTATTCTGGATTTGTGGGAGTGTGACGATTATTCTGTGAAAATCGAGGAGGAGCAATTTTTTCTACGAAGGTTCTTACAAAAAATTTTTTTAAAAAATTTTAAGTACCATTTGATCTATATTTGGTAGTGACAACGAATGTTTTATGCTTGCCACGGAAATTGTAACAATAGACCAAAGATTATTATTGCAACGAATAATTGATTGCTATAACAGAAAAAATATTAATAAATAATCGTTTTTTGGTTATCCAAATTTAAAATAATTAAATATATTTTGGGAAATACAACCGGAAAATTGGATGCCGTTTTTTTTTGTTGATACATGACAAACAAAAAAATAAATCATTCGACATAAATAAATCTTCAAAATTTTGTTCAAGAACGGTATATGTTGTCAAATATAATTTCGTGTAAATAAAAAATAAAAGCAACAGTCATGAAATTGTAAGCACAAGGTTAAGCGATATGTGCATAAACGTTTTGTTCTGCATTATAATCTCGTGTACTAAAATTTGTGTCAAATATTTCCAAATCTCATAATAGTGATGAATTTATAATATGGGATTTTTAATTTTGTTTTGAATTGTTTGGTTTTTTGTTCAATAAATAAAATAAAAATTAATAAAAGCTGTGTTTAATTAATTGTCGGTAGTATATGACTGACAAATTGTCAGAACAACAAATTTTTAAAAACAGTTGGTTGTGGCAACATACAAGAGATAATTTTAGCTACCACTTTCGTAGTTGGCGCAACCAAATATTATTGTTGTCAACATAAAAGAAGAAGTATACCACAACCAAAATGTTGGTTGTCCTAATGGAATCGCATGATTATGTATAGACAGAACTACCAAAATTCGTTTGGCAAATAATCCGGTTGAGGCAACGAAACTGTTTTCTGTGTGTAAGACGATTTAGCCATGTCCGTCCGTCCGTATTTTATAATCACGCTACAATATACAATAATTGAGCTGGATGACTGAAATTTTGTACACACACTTCTTATAGCTGCTGGTAACTTGGGATTTAAAATGGACAATATCGATCCATTTTTGGATATAGCCCTCATGAATAACATCTCCCCAATTTGTCTTATTAACGACATAGAGACCACAAATTTCAACTGATCGGGCTGAACAATTCTAACTAGGTTTCATTTATTCCCGGAACCTTTCACCCGGACAGCGGTAGTCATAGGTCAATGTTCTGATATAACCCCCCACACAAAGGTCCCTCTACATTTGATTTCTTAACACAACAAAAACCACAAATTTCAACGAATTGGGACGGTAATACGATTATGAGTTTATTTGTACCCGAAACAATTCAGATTCGACAAGGCCGAACTTAACGCCGCTTTCACTTTTTAAGTTTAGGTTTAGGTTAGGGTGGCAGCCAGCTTTGCCAGCTTACATGGACCAATGCCCCTCATCGAAACCAACCTGCTTGATAAACAAAGTTATCAATAGTACGAATATTAGTACCGTAAAGATCTGTTAAACTCCTAGAAAGGTCGACCCCAGTATGTCCAGGCGTCGTTAACTTAATGAGGATCAGTTTAAAGCAGGTGCTCAATATTTTCCACTTCTTCCTCATCTCCATAGCTTCTGCGGAAGTCATTGGAGTCAATAGCCAGCCTACTAGCGTGTTCGTCGATCAGGCAGCTTCCCGCCAGAACTGACACCTACGTAGGCAGTCTTTTCCTCTCCAGTGCGAGGATATTTTGACCATATCTTGGCCAGATTTGTCTAGCTACCCTACAGGTGCCGATTTCTGTCCATCTTCCATAGGACTATCTGATCGCCTCTTGCCTGAGGCCAAAGCTTGCATGTGGACAGTGGCACATGAATATATGCAAATTCTTCCAGAATTTGTAATGTCGCCGCCTTACCCATCGTACCCAGGCATCCATATGAGGTGAATGTTAAACTGCTCAGCCATTTCGTTAAGAGATCTTCAGCAGTCGATGGCTGTTTGTGAATATAGGGAAGTTGCCTCCAGAGAATTGACGGCAGCTTGGCTGTGAGAAAATAACAACACCAGAATTGGTCACTATGTTGCAACTCAGCCACTTGGTGACTTCCCTTAGTACCATTTTTTCGGATTGATAGACACTCTTGTAGTGTGTGAGCTATATCAAGACTAAGTTCTTTACAGTGTACTGCGAAGCCAAGCTTTTCAACAGGCTTTGAATCATCTGTTTAGCAGTTGTAGATGGTTTATGTTTCCTGGTATTATACCAAACCATTCCTCTCTGGCAGGTATCTTAGTGGTGAAACTTCACCACATTTGGTTTCTAGACGCCCAATTTCACACATTTTCGCCAATTTTTCGCAATAAAAAATCGGCGTTGCCCATGCAATCGCCTGCTTTTTGAGCCGCCGATTAGTTGACTAATTCGGCGGAGGCTCGACTCATAACAAATTTAAGCCCTGTCGATTAGCAGCCGACCACGCCGCTATGGCTTGCTTCTCTGCCCACAAGTTCGCGCAGGTAGAAAATGTTACTGCATGTATGATTTTTTTTTAATATTCCATGATGCTTTAGCAAACTTCTTCTTATGTAATCAGATTTGTATTTGTAAACTTGTGTGATTTACAAAACACAATAACAAAAATAACCACAAAACATTTATGAAATATGAGCTATTAAGTCACCTTTAGCTTTAATGCCATTCAGAAAAATGACACTAAATCTGAAATTCCTCTAATGTTTTTCCCATTAAATTTGTTGTCACTTCGCCATTTGTTCAATTTTGACCCAGATTCATGCTCGACCAGGAAAATCTACCCCTTTTCGAAAAAAAACAGTTTGTTTCACGTTCACATATTAGGGTCATAAGTCAAAACTCGTAGGCCATAAATAATAAATTGACACTTGTAGAGGATTCAAACAAAACACCGTAAAAACGGGGCGGATTCCAAAAAGCAAACATTGTGTTGGAATTTCTAGCAAATAAATAACATTGTGAAACCAATATCAACGAATTCACATCATGTTTTGCTGTTTATATCGTTTGGATATTATAGCAAAAATGCTATAAATTAGATTTTAAGATATGTACATTACAGCCAAAGAACATTTCTGACAACAACAAAAAATATTTGCCGTCTAATTTCATGGTTTGGTTAAGGGTTATAATTGGGTCCCCATTGAATAATAAAAGAACTGACCAATGGTGACCTGTTTAGGGATAAACATTGTGTTGGCTAGGACAGTTAAGAGAAATAAAATAAATCATAAAACCAATACACCGTACGAAAAATACTACATCAAATCAATAAAAAGATTTCTTCAGTGTTTTTTTGTTCGGGAATTAATGTTCTCTCAATATGTGTTCTATTTTCACCAAATTTAAATCTGTAAATTTGTTCACTGAACAATTCCCTTGTTCGAAAAGATTCATCCTATCGTGAATGATTTTTTGGGTGGAATTTTTCCCTTTTCACTTCGATTTGTTCACTTTATATTTGTTAGCGAACAGAACGTGCTCTTCATGAAAATATTTATTTTTTTCTTCAAATATTGAGTAAAACCATACTTTAAAATGTTGCACATTTCAAAAAATCTAAATGTTCAAAAGAGCCCAAATACTTATTCTCTCGCGGTATATTTGATACTAAATGTCATATTTTAGAGTTGGAAAAGGTCACAAAAAATTGGACACAGATATGTTGATATGTATTCAAATATATGTTCACTAGGCCGGGTCGATTTGTGGGGAGGCAAAAAAAGTCGCCATTGCTCAGTGAAAATCGTATTCTAGGGATCAAAATAAGAAACTTTGCCGAGAAACAATACCTCTAAAACGAATTCTTATGTCCCGGAATTTGGGTCGAACTTTTGGATAGGGGCAAATTTTGAAAAATCCCACATTGACCCATTTAGAGTGCTCCAATCGAGTCCAAATGTATGACCGACCCCCAATAAATTTGGAGGCCCGACCCACCCATGCCAGTGGCATGGAACCCCCTGGGGGTTCCATACATTTGGACTCGATTGGAGCACTCTAGATGGGTCAAAGTGGGATTTTTTCCGGGACATCAGAATTCGTTTTAGAGGTATGGTTCCTTCGGCAAAGTTTCTTATTTTGATCCCTAGAATACGATTTTTACTGAGCACTTCACTGAGTGGGGTTCGGTCATACATTTGGACTCGATTGGAGCACTCTAAATGGGTCAAAGTGGGATTTTTTCCGGGACATCAGAATTCGTTTTAGGGGTATGGTTCCTTCGGCAAAGTTTCTTATTTTGATCCCTAGAATACGACTTTCACTGAGCAATGGGCGATTTTTAAATCGACCCGCCCTAATGTTCACCTAATAACCACAACCTGCATCCACTTTGCAAATAGTCTTGTTCCATTGGCAAGCTCCAGGATGTGTCCCATCAATGTATCGTATCCTCATTTTACTACCGCAAATCTTTGAAACATACGCCCCCGTGATGACAATTGTGTGATTTGAAATCGCAAATCGCCAAATTTTTTGCTTCAATGTTAATGGCATTTGAAATTAAATTATAATGAAATACGCACGTGGATGTAGTTTATACTCTCTATAATTAATAATTTGAATCTAATAATACGAAAATGTGTTGCTACATACAAAAAAATTCATCGGATCCTTTTAGTGTTTTGAAAACGTAATCGCAAAGTTTAAGCGAAATGTGAATGTAATCACAAGGGTGATAGATTATATTAAATCGTAAGAATATAAAATAAAATAGGATTCGTACGAGTGTCACATTTAAGCTTAACTTCCTTTTCAGTTGAAGTACAGGTGCTCTTTCTCTTTGGCGCTACGATGTACACGTGTGTACCATCAATACATCCAAGGACACCGTTTATTCCAAATTTAGTGTAGAAATCCTGTGCTATATCCCTCTTGCGTTGGATATGTTATCCACTCGCTACAAATTATCGATTCTAATGTAATAAAAACTTCGAGGAGTGCTTCGCTGAAGGTTAACTGTGCCGACTTCATGATCTCTGCCAACTTCTTTCCGATATCCAACTTCTGCAAACAACCGTAGACATGCAACCAAATTACAGGAATCAGGCAGTATGTTTTCATACTATGTCGTTCTGATGATTTGCTGTAGGTCGCAATCAGCTGTTGTTCGCATAAAAGTCATGCGAACGGTACCGTTCGACATCGTGGGTCAGGCGGTGAATATGAGAAAAATCGGTTTATACTCTGCACTGATATTAACAAAATGCTAGGACAGGGCCAGTAAAAAAAGAAAAAATCGATTTTCAAATGAAGACAGAAATTTAATATCGCTTTGAAACATTTAAAAATCTATATATGTATTTCGATGAAATATTTTGTAATGTGTAGGTCTTGATATCAGAAATCTAAAGTAATTCTGGTATCATTATATTTGCAAAACTCAATCCCACAATTCCCTAAATGATTTCGAAGATCCACAAACATGAGATTTTCAGGATTTGCCCCTATATCTAATATACTACAAGCCGGACTCGGACACCTTATAAACAACATCATATAAAACCAGTAAGGAAAGGTTAAAGTCGGGCGGGGCCGACTATGTAATACCTTACACCACCTCGGCAATTTACATTAAGAATTTCATTTGAATAGTTGGAATAATTAGTTTCCTTTCTTTTACGAAAGTACTTAGCTCCCCCGCCACGCCAAGGCTTATTCCAAAGAGGAGTTTAATATAATGTGTGGAATTAAAAATTTAACTAATACACATATTTGCATTTACTGTGGTTATTATTAGCCTTAACACAATAAATAGTCCGATTTTTGGTCGTACACAATATAAGTAATATATGCAGGGTATGTTAGGTAGGTACTACCTTGGAATAATTGGTACTACCTTGGAATAATTGGTTTAAGTAATGTTTTAATTTTCATTTCCGCTGAAGCCTTTTAGGTCTCTAAAATAGCGCTTATATAAAAAAAATAGGAACATCTTTCTGGAAAATTTTGATCGGAAGTAAAGTACAACTTATATAGCGCTTTAGTACCAAATCAGGAGGAACATATATATGGAGGTTATATATAAATCTGAACGGATTTTCCTTGAATACTCATTCATTGAAAAAGAAACTTCTTTCTGTCAAATTTCGTACTGACCGGATATAAAATACAGTCTCTACAGCACTTACATGTCAAATCGTGGGTAACATATATATGGGGCCTATATCTAAATCTGAACCGATTTTCTCTGAATTTGGAAGTATCCTTTCATATAATAAGAAACCTCTTTGTGTAGATTTTTTTACTGATCGGATATAAAATACTGATTGTGCAGCGCTTACATGTTAAATCGTGGGTAACGTATGTATGGGGGCTATATCTAAATCTGAACCGATTTCCCTCAAATTTGGCAGTGTTAATTCACGTAATGAGAAACCTCTTTCTGCCAATTTTTTTACTTGTCGGATATAAAAAACAGTTTCTACAGCGCTTACATGTCAAATCGGGGGTAACATATATATGTGGGCTATATCTAAATCTCAACCGATTTCCCTCAAATTTGGCAGTATTAATTCATGTAATAAGAAACCTCTTTATCTTTCAGCGCTTACATGTAAAATCGGGAGTAACATATATATGGGGGCTATATCTAAATCTGAACCGATTTTCTCCGAATTTGGCAGTATTCCTTCATGTAATAATAAACCTCTTTCTGCCGAATTTCACACTGATCGGTTATAAAATAAATTGTTTATGGCGCTTACATGTGAAATCGGGGGTAACGTATATATGGGGGCTATATCTAAATCTGAACCGATTTCTTCCAAATTTAACAGTGTTCATTCATATAATAAGAGACCTCTTTCTGCTGAATTTCATACTGATCGGATATAAAATAAAGTTTTTACAGCGCTTACATGTCAAATCGGGGCTAACATATATATGGGGGCTATATCCAAATCTGAACCGATTTTAACCAAATTAAATAGGCCTTGGGCCAAAAAATGATATGTGTAAAGTTTCGTCAAGATCGGGCCATATTTTTTTTTTTTTTTTTTTATTTGTTTATTATAACAACTATGTACAAAATTTCATAGATAAGTGCCTCAGCGCCGATAGGCATTTAAGAGGCTAGTTGGCATATTTCACAACAAAATAGAAGTTATAATTAGATATACTAATTTGATCCATACAATAAGAAATGCTAAATGCAAATAAGGAAATATATCATTACGAATATCAGAAGCATAAAAGTTATAAAGTTATATGTTACAACAAAATATTTTCAATTTGCGTTATCATGTATTCTTTCAATGCCTTTTTAAAGTTTGAAAGTCTTGTCTGTGATTTTAGTTCTTGTGGTAAGCCATTAAATTCTCGACTACCAGAGTATTCAATACGTTGCTTTGTAGTCTCAATGCGGCATAATGCTACTCTTAATTGTTGATTGTTTCGCGTGTTGATCGAATGTTGATTTTGAACAAATTCAATTGTATGGTGGCCCATATTATGAAGACATTTAAAAACATAGATCACAATTTGTAATTTATATGTTCCATAAACTGGTAAAACTGTAGGAAATATATCTGCGTACAAGGAATTTGTTGAAAAGGTAATTGGCAAATTTGCCACTGCTTTTAGTGATTTGTTTTGAAATCGCTGTAAGGATCGTAATTCAGTACTCTTCTTGTGGGCATAAACGACTGCCAAATAGTTTATATGACTTTGAATTAAACTTTGGTAAATAAGAAATTTAGTATTTTGGTCAAATTTATATTTAAATTTGAATAAAATGCCAATAGCTGGTGATATTTTTGATTTCACATAATTTATATGTTTATCCCAGTTAAGATTTTACTGTAGGTATATTCCCAAATATTTTACCGTGTTTACCTCTTGTATCTCTTCACCATCAACATTTACGCAGAAGCTACAATCAAAGTGGTAATAAGGCTTAAATCGTATTAATTTTGTTTTCGACTGATTAATAATAAGCTTATTTAATCGCATAAATTCAAATATCAACGCTACGTCTCGTTTGATATAAGTCTTTACCGAATCTACATGTTTATATGGGTAAAACAGACATATGTCATCGGCATACATAAACAGTTTCCCAGTTAACTCCAAGTTTTGTAAATCATTTATGTATATAGCAAATAGTAAAGGGCCCAACACGCTACCCTGCGGTACTCCGTATTCAATCAAGCTCATTTCACTTTTGTGTTTATTCACCTGTACATATTGTTTTCGGTTCTGCAAATATGATTGGAAAAGATCAAGCTCATTCGTTGAAACTCCATAAAACTTTAGTTTCCTTAATAATATCCTATGGTCAATCATGTCAAAAGCTTTTGTTAAATTAAAGAAAATACCTATAACACCACTGTAACCCTTATCCAGCAATTTGCATATATGATTTTGAACATTGATTACAGCTTCATCAGTTCCACATCCTTTCCTAAAGCCGTATTGACAATCACTAAGCAACTTGTTTGTTTCAAGATATGTGGAAATTTGACGGTGAAGAATTCTTTAAAAAATGTTATTAATGATTGAGAGCACTGAAATTGGTCGAAATTTATCAATCATGGTTACGTTTTTCTCCTTTGGTATGGGTATTACTTTATGTATCTTTAAAAAATCAGGATACGTTTTTGTACTCAAAATGCTGTTGAAAATTTGGACCAAGCGCGGTAAAATACTACCGCAGCATTTTATTACCTTTGGCGATATACCATCATGCCCACAACTTTTCTCATTCGACATATTTGATAAATCTTCCTCTATTTCCCTGATATTAGCATTATTTGGTTCAAAGCGAGAAGAACAGATACGTAGAGTTCTTAGGAAATTGCAATCATCTGAAGGTTCTACTCGAATTTTGTCCTTTAACACTTGTATCGACATCAAAAAATGTTTATTTAAAACGGCAGCCTTAGTCGAGTCATGCATTATAAAATCGCCATTGGAATCCCTAACAGATATTTGATTCTTAGAACTTCTACCAAGAGTTTCGTTTAAAAACTTCCAAGTTTTCCTGGTATCGTTTTGAAAATGTACCAACTTATTTGCATAATAATTGTTCATGGAATCCTTGTAAGCTTTTTTATAATTTTACTTAACCTTTTCAACTGTCTATTGAGATCCACTTTATCAGGGAGTTTTCTCCTCAGCTTTAACAACCGATTTTTGTAAGTGATTAACCTTTGCAAATTGTTATTTACCCATGGAGTCATTTTATGTTTGAGAACTGTATTTCGATTTGTAATAATCGTTGAGTTATCTACCGCAATATTTATAGCTGACAACAGGTTATCTGTGTCAACTGATGGATCGCCTGAGTTCGACCATGATCGTAGTTGATTTTCAAGGAAACTTTCTAATCTTCTATAGTCACATACCGAGTAAGTCGACCGCACACTGTCCTGCATTTGTATATTAATATCCAACGAGCAATAAATAATGTTGTGATCTGACAATTGACATTCAATAGAATAGATAATTAATTGACTTGGAATGTTGCTGTAAATGTGATCAATGCATGTTTTACTTTGTGGTCTGGCAATTAACTCATGGCAGTTATCAAAATCATAGCTTGAAAGAAGATTAAAAACGTTTGTAAATGAATCTTTCGCCAAAACATCTATATTAGCGTCACCAATAAATATGCTCGGAGTTCTTCCATGACCGTGAAGTTTATTTTCCAAAAAATCTGCAAAGTTTGACGAATTACACTTTTGTGATTTATAAAACGACATTATTGTTATTGGTTTCTGATTCACCCTTGTATCTTGCAATTTCAAAACAATATAATCTATAAAATTTTCGCTTTTACATTCTAAAACCGTATAATGAAGATTTTCGCGGACAAATAAGGATGTACCACCATAGCCGTCAGATCGACAACAATGTATTGAGTTATAGCCTGGTATTTTATAAATTTGGACAATATCTCCTTTGAACCACGTTTCTTGTACTGCAATAACTGCAGGTAGCACCGAAAACCTTGAAATGTGAGCTTTAAATTTATTAAATTTTCTGATTGAAGATATGCTTCTGATATTTACAGATATTATATTGAATAAAATTTTATTTGAATTTTCTATGCAAAAGTTGAATTCATCAAAATTTGAATAGTAATGATTAACCATTAAAGAAATTTAAATATAGTAAATAAAAGCAAATTTTTAAATACCATGACAAAAAATTATTTTAAAAGATTAATTGTTATCTTCCAAATCTTCTTCAATATTCTGCATCTGACGCGATCGCCGATTCTGCGGCTGATGTGTTACTGCTTCCGATAACAACTTATCCACATCATCTTCATTTCTCAGACACCTTGGCTTCGACAATTCACTCCTCTTTGCAAAAACTTTGGAACCCGATGTATATACAGCACGGAAACCAACATTTTTTAATGACTTAGCGTATTTGAACAAGCTCAGCGTTTCCCTGCTCAGATAATCGTTCACGTAAATGTTTTTAGTTTCCTCTTGCTCCTTTAATTTGGGTTTAACAGCCATTAACTGGGATTTAGCTTCCCTGGAGTTAAATTTAACTACAACAGATTTGTTGTTTGTGTTGTTTTTATTATTAAGAAAATACGCATCGGTTATTGTATCCGGTTCCATTGCAATACCAACATCACTAGTTAATTTTACAACAGCATCAACAGCTGATTCATTTGCATTCGCTTTCACACCAGTTATCACACAGTCATTTCGCACTCGTTGATCGTTTAAGAATTTGACAGACTCTCTCAATGTTTTCACCTCCTCTTTCAATGCCCTATTCTCCTTCTCAACAACATTAAGTCTCTTCTTGTTCTCAGCAACACCTTTCAAAATATCATCGTATTGCTTTGACATAAAGTTCATTGTTTCATGCATTGCATCCAATTTTCTCAATTCCACTCTGATTGCATTTAATTCCGCTGATATGTTGTTGTGATTGTCGTTGTTGTTATTGTTTGAGTCACAGATATGGCAAATAAACTCTTCTTCTTCATTCTCCAGCAGATGGTTGAACTGACGTTTGTTTAGCCGAGTACAAACAACATGGAATGTTTTGTTGCATTTATCACAATCTATGTTTTGTTCACTTTCATCAACGTCTAAATCGCACTGATTGCAAATAATTCTTTTTTTTGCAACACTTCGACGGCTTGTATGAGGCATATTACAATATATTTTATTTAACTAAGTGTTGTTTTATTAAAACACTTCCTTTAAATAACAAAAACAGGTTTTTTATGATATTTTTTTAATTTATTTAATTTCTACCACAGAGCTGCGTAAAAACTTGACTGTTCACGACCAGGGTTGCCAACTCAATTTGCGACCTGTACTTTGATTACAAGAATACATCTACAGACAGACGGACAGACAGACGGACATAGCTAAATCGACTCAGAAAGTGATTACAAGTCGATCGGTATAACAAACAATGGATCTATCTCTTCTCCTTTTGGGTGTTACAAACAAATGCACAAAGTCATAATACCCTGTACCACAGTGTGGTGTAGGGTATAAATAGTAAAGGCTTCAATATTCTAGCTTTGTGATTGTAGAAAATGTGGATTTTGAAATTTTCATATCCAAGCAAAATTCTTCAAATTTGGTACATACACTTCCTAGAATAAACAAAATATGCATGCCAAGTTTCATCGAAATCGGCCACGAACCCTGCCCACCGCCCATACAATTCAAATCGAAATTTTCTCATAAAGTGCATAATCCTCTTTCAGAAAATGTACAAGTTTGTTTAGCGAACGGTGAAAGACGGTGGATTTTTTTGTGTACATT
This sequence comes from Eudasyphora cyanicolor, assembly GCA_963930755.1. NCBI lineage: Eukaryota > Metazoa > Arthropoda > Insecta > Diptera > Muscidae > Eudasyphora > Eudasyphora cyanicolor. Next base: position 132,521,360 of record OZ005736.1, on the reverse strand, counting down.
TAAATAGTATCCCGTCCTTTATTTCATGACAGTCAGAAGACCGAGCTCAAGCGAGCCACCATCTTTTTATTCCAAGGAAAACTGCAAATGCTGAATAAAGCCATCATAATTCTTTCATATATATGCACTCCAAATAACTTTATTTTTAAATTAATATGATGGGTTTTCCAACAAGAGGTGTTATTTTGAATCACCCAGTATTTTGGTAGCTGTCACTTTTGAAGCTTTTATTCTTTGACATTTGACAAGGAGAAACTACGCCTAAATGGAACGATGCACGATTCAACAACACAACGTCGTGTCCATTTCCACCTCGGTGGCTACGTCAAGAAGCAAAATTGTCGCATCTGGGGCTCGGAAAACCCAAGAGTTATTGTTGAGAAGCCTCTCCATCCTCAACGTGTGACTTTTTGGTGCGGTTTATGGTCTGGCGGGGTCATTGGACCTTACTTTTTCGAAAATGAGGTTGGATCAACAGTTACGGTGAATGGATTGCGCTATCGAGAGATGATTAATGATTTGTTATGGTCGGAGTTGGATGGTCTTGATCTGGACATCGTTTACTTTCAACAAGGCGGCGCTACGTGCCACGCAAGCAACGAAACCAATGCTCTGTTACGGGAAAAGTTTCCGGACCATGTTATCTGGCCACCGAGTTCTTGTGATTTAACACCTTGCGACTTCTTCCTTTGGAGCCACGCGAAAGATAAGGTTTACGCCAACTTGTTTTAAATCGTATACAAAAAATCATTTTAATCGCTCAACATTTATATTAAAAGAATATATACATAGATATTTCTTAATCTCAACCACAATAAACTAACAATAGGTTTATATCGTTTATTTTATGTTTATTGCCTTCTGTCATTTTAGCATACAAATCGGTAGTCAATACTTCTGATTTATGTTGAAAAATCCTATTTATTGAGAACAAAAATTTATGGTAATAAATATATATTAAATGGTTATAAAAAAAAATAAAATATTTGCCTGAAATAAAATACGTACATATCTAACGCAGTGATATATTTACTATATACGAGTATTAGCCATAAAAGGGTTTCCAAATCTACATTTTGTTTTCCGTTAAACGACATCATATTTCTTTATTATTTATTGTTAGTATGTACTATAAATTTTAAATTAAATTCACCATTTAAATGTTCTTATTTTTAAATCCTATAGTTTTTTTTGTCATATTTTGTGCCTCAATGTTTAAACCGAAACATGATGGACGGAAAAAGAAGACATAAAACCAAGAGGCGACAAGGCACGAGCAGTGCCAAGAGAATCATAACATTTACTTGATTGATGATTTCTTTTTAATGTATATTGTTATTTTCATATTATGACATTTATGTTTCATACCGAACCGAAACCGTCGGGCACGGACTAAGTTGTGAACTCCATCGCCAGACGGCCATAATGATAAAAATTAATGGTTGTCTGTGCACAAGCACATATATTTATATGTTTACCAGCATGGCTGGGATTCTGCAAAATTGTATTATAAAATATAGGGAAGAGGGCAACGCTACAAGATATATGATTTATAACTTTTACTTATACTCGGAACCAAATTTTTTTATTTTTGGAAAGGTGAAGTAACAGAAGTTCAAATGGTATTAAGTTTGCCCAGGTCGAATCTTATATGTATGTATGTGTATCCTCTGACATGGATTAAGTTCTATCAATCTTTGTGGAGGAACTATATCAAAATGTGAATTAACAGAAGCAATGGATAATGAATGGATTTGTAAAAACAATTGTGTTGAAATTTGCCACTTTTATGGCGTCAAGAAATATCTAATAACAAGTAAGAAAGTTTCAGTCGGGTAAACCGACTAAGGTATACCCTCACTTTGTGAGTAATGTAATTAATAACATTACACCAATAAATCTGTCAATTTGTGTGGGAGGTACCAGAAGGGGTTTTCCAAATACACATATTTTTCGGTAAACAGTACATTCTTAAATACATTGCATTGTGCTGAACTATAAGCGTTTATGTGCACTGGTATATTAAAGTTACGAGCTATGTAATTATGGTATGATTTGGTCATTTTGTGTGGGAGGTACAAACAGGGGAGGGGTGATAACGCCCACTTTTTACAGGACTATAGGCACTATAACAGCATTACACTGTACAAAATTTCAAGCATTTGTATGCACTGGTATTAAAGTTACAAGCCGTTTACTTTTGGTACGAAACGGTCCATTTGTGTGGGAGGTACCAAAAGGGGCTGTACAATAATGCCCATTTTTTACCGGACTATAGGCGCTACAAAAACATTATACTGTAGAAAATTTCAAGCATTTTTATGCATTTGTATTAAAGTTATAAGCAGTTAAATTTTGATGCAAAATGGTCCATTTGTGTGGGAGGTACCAAAAGGGGCATGCCAACTTCACCCATTTTTCTCGAGTTAATAGCGACTAATATACTAATATTATGTGCAGAATTTCAAAAGATTCGAATAAGTAGTATAGAAGTTATTAAAGAATCAATATTTCACTAAATTTTAACCCTTTGTGTGGGAGGTACCAGAAGGAGTAGACCAATATGGCCCATCTTCGAACTCATCCGGAGATAGATCAAAATATTACCACATACCAAATTTGAAGTCAATCGGTTACTCCTTTCGAGAGTTATCGTGCGCACCAGCCAGCAGACACACAGACAGACAGACAGACAGGCAGACAGACAGACAGACAGACAGACAGACAGACAGACAGACGGACGGACATTGCTCATTCGACTTAAAATGACCCAAAACGGATTTCCTCCGAACATACTTAGGGTCTTAGATCACTCCTTCGATGTGTTACACTTTTTTCCGTAGCAAATGATATATACCCTCGTCACACTAAAGTGAGGGTATAAAAACCCCAGACTGACACATTTCTGACCATGATTTCAAGCCGGGTAGGTCCATAAATGCAGTAGTCATTAATATGGCTGAGGAGACTACCCTCTGGCAATTTTCATATAGATCAGGTGTAAAATACTGCTTCAATAATACTTAGATGCCAAATCGAAAGGAACATGTATATGGGCGCTATATCTAAATGTGAACCGGTTCCCACTTAATCTATTAGCCTTTATTAGTGGCTAAAATGACTTCCCTCTGCAATTTTTTATTTTGATCGGGATATAAAATACAGCTTCTCTGACGCGTATATCGATAACTTCAGTGGAAAGTACGTTGAGTTGGTTTTGGGACATTGCATTTTTGTTATATTTAATTTATATTCAGTCAACATTTGGTGTTTATCCGTCAAACCAATCAAAATAAAGTTATTCGATTTGCAAAAAGTATAAAGGAATTCCATAAAAATGTCATAAATCTTTCTTCCCCTCTTCAGAAAAACTACCGGTTTCGATTTGACATACTTTGGAATAGGGGTATCAATATATGGGGGCTATATCTAAATGGTAAATCTGTAGTAAAATATATACGGAGGCTATTTCTCAATCTGAACAGATTTCCACTAAATTTGGTTGTCTTTTTTAATGGCTGATTTTTTTAATGATCGTGTGTGAAATATAACTTCTATAGCACTTAAATGCCAAATACGAACTATCTAAATCTGCACCGATTTCCACTAAATTTAGTAGTCTTTATCAGGGACGAAAATACTTCCGTCCCTCTGACAAGTTTCGTAATGATATGGTGTGAAATGCAGCTTCTATAGCACTTAGATGCCTAATCGGAACGAACATATACATATATGGGGAACATACCTAAATATGAACCGATTTCCCTTAAATTTAGAAGTCTTTGTTACTAGATTTCCCTATGCCAATTTTCGTACTGATTGGCTGTAACAAAATAACCGACAGAGAAGCAGTGCGACTGATTATTCCATTGTCTGCCTCACTTGGTTGTAATCCAGCTGCACTCCCAATCTTCCGAAGCACAATTGACGTGCAAGAAATAATAAAAGGACAGAATTCAATACCAATCTAAAAAACATATTCGACCCGAAGTATAGCCTGATATAATAGGTAATAAGATATTAGAACGCCTTCCTAGTCTTGTTTCCGGTAATGGTTGCGAAAAACTGTCTGATGCTGTTTTTGAGACAATGGAACAGTGGAGTGTCAGAAATAAACTCAGAGCTATGAGTTTTGCCACTACTGCCTCTAACACCGGTGCATAACAAAGAGCATGCACTTACCTCGAAGTAAAGACCGGCCATGATCTTGTATGGCTTACTTGTCGTCATCACGTGTTTGAAATAATCCTTTCAAAAATATTTACACTGTGCTTTGGGCCATCAAAATCTCCTAAGATTCCATTATTCAAAAGATTCAGTGAAGTTTGGGATACATTACCAAAAGATCACTACGATTGTCTTGACTTCAATACTAGCGCGAAACATTTTGCCGAAAATACTCCTGAGAGTCTTGCGACTGATACTCGTATAGATAGAAAAAAAAACAAGTTCGTGGTGATTACAACGAGCTAATAGCGCTCAAAATGATCGTTTTAAAAAACCACCTGCAAGGATTAGTTGGCGTACTCCGGGACCAATACATCATGCTCGATGGATGGCAAAACTGCTGTATGCTTAGAAGATTTTCTCTTTCGAAATAACTCTCAAGCATTTAAGCTTACCAAAAGAGAAGAAAAACAAATTGTTCGATTTGTTAGTTTCGGTGCACTCATATATACGAAGATTTGGATCGAAGCGCCTTCTGCAGCAGATGCAGCGATTACCGACCTCCAACTTTGGAAGAGATTAAAATTATACGAAGTCATTGATCCCGAAATATTTGATGTAGTTGCTATGCATGGAAATGTCTTGGAGGCATTAGAATTTTTTTAGTATTTGGTCACATTGATATCAACAAATTATGTTCAATATGTACAGATGATGCAAAGGTTATGGTTGGAACTAATAAAGGGCTTGTAGGTTGTTTATCAAACAAAAACATAAATGTGTAGACATTCCATTGCATAATTCACCAACAAGCTCTTTTTGCAAAGGAACTGTGCTTGAATAATGCCATGGACATCGCAGTAAAAATTATTAATAAAATAAAGGGTGGTCATAATGCCCTCAACCACAGGAAGTTAAAATCCCTTCTTGATGAACTGGACTCTGACTACGGGGAGTTACTACTACTGAAGTACGGTGACTGAGCAAAGGCAAATGCCTGGAAAGATTATTTAATTTAAGAAAATAAGTTTTTTGAGGAGAATATGAGTTCAGATGCCGAAAAATTTATTTCACTTTTTAAAGACAAAGATTTTATTTTTGATTTGGCTTTCTTGTGCGATATCACTAAATTAATTAATGAATTAAACTTACTGATTCAGGGTAAAAATAAAAAAAATTTGATTTAGAAAAAAATTTCAAATATTATTGAGCTAAATTAAAAACCAGTAAGGAAAGGCTAAAGTCGGGCGGTGCCGACTATATAATACCCTACACCACTCTCGTAATATTGAATAACTCTGATATATAAATTTTGTAATTCATGTATAAATTGTTTACATAAATTTACTTTTGGGACATTTTATACTTAAGTAATACCCTGTACCACAGTGTGGTGTAGGGTATAAAAACGATTGGATCTAAAGAGCCAAATCGGACGAAAGATATATATGGGAGCTAAATCTGAACCGATTTCCTTCAAATTCGGCAATGTTTGTTCATGGATCAAGAAACTCTACCATTCTAAATTTCAAAACGATCGGATGTAAAATACAGTTTCTATAGGACTAAAGGACCAAATCGGTCGAAAGATATATATGGGAGCTATAGCTAAATCTTAACCGATTTTCTTCAAATTCGGCAATGTTGGTTCATGGATCAAGAAACTCTACCATTCTAAATTTCAAAACGATCGGATGTAAAATACAGCTTCTATAGGACTAAAGGACCAAATCGGACGAATGATATATATGGGAGCTATATCTAAATCTGAACCGATTTCAACCAAATTCAATAGCGATCTTAACAGCCGCGAAATACTCTAAACTGCAAAATTTCAGAACGATCGGAGTGAAATTGCGACCTGTAGTCGACGAACAACTTTACATGGACAGACGGACGGACGGACGGACAGACATCGTTAAATCGACTCAGCTAGTGATTCTGAGTCGATCGGTATACTTTAAGGTGGGTCTAGCTGTGTTATTTTAAGGTGTTACAAACATCTGCCGTGAAACAAACTTAAAATACCCTGTACCACAGTGTGGTGTAGGGTATAACAATAATATATCAAACGTACCAAACGTAAATCAATTCTTTCATGAATAGTGAAGAATTTAACAGAATGGAAGAATATTCAAAAATAATAGAAACACTTTTGCAAGATTTTATGTTCAGATTTAAAGACTTTGATGTTAGCAAAACAAGCATAGATGTACACGACTACCGTCTTGTATGTAACATACAAGAACAAAAAATTGAGCTTCAGAAGAATTAACAAGAATGAAAGAAGATTTTCTAATTAACCCAGAAAGTGGTGAACATTTTTGGAAGCAAATAAAAGATGAAAAGTATCCCAAGCTCAAAAATGAAATATATAAATTATATTCTATGTTTGGGTCCACGTACAATTGTGTCAGCGTTTTCTACCATGAAAATATTATTAAATAAATACCGACATAGATTGACTGATAACCATGTTTCAGATCTCATTAAAAATTATGAGAGTGAAATAGAAATAGATGAATTAATGCGTTCCTCTTAAAATGACGCGAAGTGCGTCACTTTTGCACCACACTGTTTGCCGCAGTAACAATAAAAGAGCTTTTACGCATACCCAACACACTCGAACAAATCGCATACATTGACGTTGGACGTAGCTGTTCTAGACCAACAAGCCTATCAGGCAGGTATTGATGGGTTCACACCGAAGCAGTTGCTGATGCCATAAAAGCGTATCGTGTGAATGCAATCCCCGGAGCTCACGCACCGCAGCAGAGGAACACCAGCTGCCCAGACAAACCAAAGTGGTCTTGGCACAACTAACTATTGGACTAGAGTTGACGACACAATGCAGAACATCTGCCCTGCATGCGCAACAGGTCCGCATGACACGCTGCACCTCTTCAACTGCCCAGGCAAGCCCACTCACCTTACTCCAGAGTCATCTCATCAATCAATGGATTTATTGAGAGAACACTTCGGTGAACAGATAATTTCACGTTTTGGGCCAGTCGATTGGCCACCAAGATCGTGTGATATCACACCGTTAGACTTTTTCCTGTTGGGGAAATGTAAAGTCTAAAGTTTATGCGGACAAACCAGCTTCGATTCAGGCCTTGGAGCAAAACATCACGCGTGTCATTCGCCAGCTACCATTCGAAATTGTCTAACGATGGACCATCTGAGACATAGCATAATCTTCACTTCGGCGGATAGACATAATCTTCAAACAATAAATGCCAAAGAATGTTCTTTCAAATGATAATACACATTACCCATTCAATTTGAATCGGACTAATGGGCGTGGCCCCGCCCATATACGCCAAATTTTGAAATTGAGATATCTTGCACAATTTATTAGCGAAAGTGCTGTAATTTTGTGTACAGGGTTGCCCATATTCGACGGACCCACGGACTCGTTGGGCCCATTCCAATCGACGAGGCTTGTCCGCAGGCAACAATCTTTGCGTCAATTGAATTTTGTACGGGAACAAATGCAAATCAACGCGAATAATCCGTTGTAAAGTGGACCGAGCCATGCCCAACTGCTGAGAACGGCGTTTTTGGGATGTTCTTGGGAACCTCTCAACATTGGCTCGTACGGCAGCGATATTCTCGGCCGATCGCCTTGGTCGACTTTTATTTGGCCTCTTCGGATTAGAAAGAGCCTCACCAGTCGAAAATTTTTCGTATAAACGCTTAATGGTGTTCTTAGAAGGCGCACTTCTCACATTTTTTAATATTTTAAAAGCACGTTGACTTGACTTCTTCTGTTGAATGTAAATTTCAACTATTTCAGAGCGCTCGCGTGGCGTGTATTGTTCCATGGTAAAAATCTGCTTGGACTGACGCTTCAAACGCGGTATGTCATTAAACGATCTGACATCTCTGTCAAAAGTTATGGCGTTGCCAGATGGGTCCGTCGAATATGGGAGACCCTGTACATGTATCTGGTAGCAGTCTACGTGTTTGGCCTAAAAATAAGCGCAAACGGACCAATGGGCGTGGCCCCGCCCATATAAGCCAAATATTGAAATTGAGATATCTTAAACAATTTGTTAGAGAGAGTGCTGAAATTTTGCGTATACGTATCTGGTAGCAGCCTACTTGACTGGTGCAAAAATGGGCGGGATCGGACCAATAGTTAGCGAGAGTGCTGTAATTTTGTGTATATGTATTCGGTGGTAGTCCACGTGATTTTTTCAAAAATGGACGGGATCGGAAATCTAAAAGCCGGGGCAACGAAGTGGACCGGGTCCACCTAGTATTCACAATTTTTTACACATTCTTGTAATTTTTTTTTTGTTGTTTCTAAGACTTGAAGAATCAATTGGATAGAATTATAGAAAAATTACCAATTTCACCAGTTTACAAAAATTTTTTTAGAAAAACTGTCCACAACAGTTGCTGGTGTAATTTGGTGCCCTAAACACGATGATGGGATGAAGAACTTATATTAGAACAGGTCCCATTCCATTAATAGACCACAAAGCTCTTAAAAGAAATGACTTACACTTTATTCTGAGCAAAAAATCAAAAATTAGTAATGTGAGTTTTTACAAAAAAATCCAAAACAAGCTGAATTTTTGTCAAAAATAAATTCACAATATTTTTTAAGATTGAAGAATATGCTATCGAAAACATTCAGGCCAAAATTTTCTAAATACAAAAGGTAATTAGTTATATGGATGGGGGAAAAGTACGTCCGACCAAAAATACAATTTTCAAAACTCTCCAACTCTGACAGTTCTTAAGCGATCTCAAGATATCTCACCTATACATCTTAAAGCTGCAGGTAACTTGTGATTGAAAAAGGGCAATATCGGTCAATTTTTTGATATAGCCCCCATGTATAGCATCTCCCCGATTTGACTTAAAGTCATAGACACCCGGAATCCTTCACACGAACAAGGGTAGTCATAATTTCATGTTTTGATACAGCCCCCATACAATGGTCCCTGTAGATTTGAATTCGTAACGCCAAAAAAACTCAAATTGCCACGAATTGGGCTGAAATTTGGTATAATGAGCTTTTTCGTACCCGAAACCATATTTCCAACATTTGTAGCTGTCACAACTTAATTAAATTTTAGTCCAAATGCTAAAGGACAAAGGTGCTTTTCATGTTAATTTGAATTTAAAGAACAACAAATTTAAAAAATAATACAAAAATACACCCGAAAAGTTTATGAACACCCCTTCGACAACATTTTTGTAAACTAGTGTAAAGTTTGAAATATTCCTATTGCTTCAAACACTTAAAAGGAATTGTATAAGGAATACATAAAAGTACCTACCGGGGAATTCCAATGAAAATCGACCCAAAAATTACGATTTTTTGATTTTGCTGAAATTGCAGGTACCAGAAGGGGCGTGGCAATAACGCCCAACTTTCACTTAATTGAAGGTACTATAAAATCATTACATTGTACAAAATACTATACTATACTATGCACTGGTATTAGTGTTATAAGCTTTTAACTTTTTGTACCAATTGGTCCCTTTCGTGTGGAAGGTACAAAAAGGGCGTGAAATTTTCGCCCATTTTTGTTCAGCGTATAGATACGGTGAAATAATTACTATGTATGAAATCATCATTGGTTTCACATGAGTAGTATAAAAGTTATACGAGTTTAAACATGTCACAAAATTTTAACCCTTTGGGGGGGAGGTACTACAAGTAGGGGTCCGACATAGGCCACTTCAAAACATTAAGTAGATTTGAGGAAAATAATACCTCATTCGAATTTGTAAGTTATTCGGTCACTCCTTTTCAGAGATATCGTGTGCATAATCCAGTTAAACGGACAGACAGACAGAGCACCCTTTCTGAAAATTTTGTATTTTATGGGTAGATTCTAAACAGAATCAAAATACTGGCGGCGCTATAAAATGAACATGATTATATGCCAGGGACAAGTCGAATAAAAAAGTACTTAATTTTCGATGGGGTTACTTATGTATTTATAGAGATGAAAAATTACTGAAAAAGGTACCAAAGTACTAATTTTTATACCCTACACCACACTGTGGTACAGGGTATTATAACTTTGTGCATTTTTTTGTAACACCCAAAAGGAGAAGAAATAGACCCATCGTTTATTATACCGATCGACTTAGAATCACTTTCTGAGTCGATTTAGCTATGTCCGTCTGTCCGTCTGTCTGTCTGTCCGTCTGTCTTGTAATCAAAGTACAGGTCGCAATTATGGTCCGATCTCGACGAAACTTTACACATATCTTATTTTTGGCCCAAGGACGATCCCTATTAAATTTGGTTAAAATCGGTTCAGATTTAGATATAGCCCCCATATATATGTTAGCCCCGATTTGACATGTAAGCGCTGTAAAATCTTTATTTTATACCCGATCAGTATGAAATTCGGCAGGAAAAGGTTGCTTATTACATGAATGAACTCTGTTAAATTTGGAAGAAATCGGTTCAGATTTAGATATAGCCCCCATATATACATTACCCCCGATTTGACATATAAGCGCTGTAAAAATGTTATTTTATATCCGATCAGTGCGAAATTCGGCAAAGAGAGGTTTCTTATTACATGAAGGAATACTGATAAATTCGGAGAAAATCGGTTCAGATTCAGATATAGCCCCCATATATATGTTACCCCCGATTTGACATGTAAGCGCTGTAAAAACTGTATTTTATATCCGATCAGTGCAGAATTTGGCAGAAAGAGGCTTCTTATTACATAAAGGAATACTGCAAAATTTGGAGAAAATCGGTTTAGATTTAGATATAGCCCCCATATATACGTTACCCCCGATTTGACTTGTAAGCGCTGTAAAAATTTTATTTTATATCCAATCAGTATGAAATTCGGCAGAAAGAGGTTTCTTATTATATGAATGAACACTGTTAAATTTGGAAGAAATCGGTTCAGATTTAGATATAGCCCCCATATATACGTTACCCCCGATTTGACATGTAGGCGCTGTAGAGACTGTATTTTATATGCGATCAGTACGAAATTCGACAGAAGGAGGTCTTTTTACATGAAAGAGTATTCAGGGAAGATCGGTTCAGATTTATATTGATTGTTCCTCCTGATTTGGTATCAAACCGCTATAGAAGTTGTATTTTACTGCCGATCATTAAAATTTTCCAGAAAGATGTTTCTCAATTTAGGAACGAATATTGCTTAATTTAGCGATTATCGTTTCTGAATTAGATAACATGTTTCTACCCATTTACCAATTATTCCAAATTATTATGGCAATGACCCTTATCGCATTGTTAGGGAGGTGTAGGGTATTATATAGTCGGCCCCGCCCGACTTTCTGCCTTTCCTTACTGGTTCATCTTTAATATATCCTTTCTCTCAATATAGAAGTGAGTTGTGTCTGCAAATATCGCCTGACGGAGGAATATTTGTTGCATAGGTTCATACATATTTCAATGGGTGAGTGTGCTTGATTGGACAATTTCCTTTTGGTGGTCGTGAAAAAATAGCACAAGAGCAAGAAGAGGAACAAAACAAACGTTTTTTGCTCTGTTTTGCATGTGTTCGGTTGGTGTCGTTGTACTTGTGTGGTTGTTTTTCTGAGAGTTGCAAGTTCATCTGACTTCGATCTCTCTCAGTCATATCTCCTCTTTCCTCTTCCACCCAGCAATTGGAAGATCATTTTTTCAAAAAGCATCTAACTGGGTCCTATTCGACTACTTTTGGTGACCATAATGTGATTAATCACTTGTATGCTTGAAAAAAGACTAGAAAATGTGTCATGCTTATGCTTCAAAAGGGCTTTATTGAAAATACAATAACAAAATATACTTGAATCACAAAGAGATCATTCAGATGTTTGAAATGTGATTGTTTCGATCATTATTTTGCAATGATTTTTCACGCACATAGATGGTAGAAAGTTCTCTTTATTGAGGTGCTTTTGTTTATAACGGGACAATTTGCTTTCTTATTGAAGCAATAATCCAATAGTTGGACATTGTGAATTTGAGTTTATTTTTATCAGTCGATTCGTGGTGAGAGGTTCTACGATTAGTGAATTAAATTTTTACAACTTGAGTTAATTAAATAAAAAAGCAATGACAGCCCAAACAATAAATAAATATATTTTTGTTTAGTTTCTTTATTTTATTTTTTTAATGTAATAAATTTATTTTAATAATAATAAGCGCAAAGTATTATAAATACGGCTTAAAAATGACTCGGAAAAGACTCGCAGATGGAAGAAAATACGAATTAAAAATGACTAGAAAAGGACTCGTAAATGATACTAAATACGACTGAGAAATGACTCGAAAATGATCATAAGTACAACTGAGAAATGACTCGAAAGTGAGCAGAAAATCGGCTTATAAAAGACTCTTAAAGATGACTCGCGGGTAGGGTACCATTTTCTCCCGACAAAACATTCTTTTATGATCAGAAAATGAGCGCATTTGTGATTATTTTAAACTCGCAGTGGAGTCGAAAAGGACCCGAATATGATCAATACTTTCACAAAATGCTGACTGGGGAGAGTTAAATCAAAAACTTCCGAGTTTTGTCGTAATTTAAACGTTTTGAAGCAAAAAGAATACTTCAACCATTTTAAGAGTTTTTTTTTTTTAGAAAATTTTATTTATTTGCTATTTACTTGAGATGTTTTCTCGTACTGCTTAAAAAGAAAACAAGTAAGAATCCCCTCACCTTGAGTCCCAAAAAATATTCTTAAATTTATTTTTTTTTATTTTAATTAATTACACAGTGCAACAACCAAAATGGGAATGGGATGAATCCAATTGCAAATGAATGTTGACATTATCCCTAACAAAACCTTCAAGGGTTTTTTTCAGTTCAGTGCTAGATTTTTTTTACACGCATTTGAAGTTGGTAATTTTGAACCGCTTTTTCAATGAAAATCGACGAGAAGTAGCACCATTCGCATGCCAGCGCCATCTATCGTGAGTTGTAGGTAATAAATTATTTCCTCGACCCCAAAAACCGTAAGATACCAAAAAGATTCGCAGATGGAAGAAAATTAAAAATGACTAGAAAAGGACTAGTAAATGATACCAAATACGACTGAGAAATGACTCGAAAATGATCATAAGTACAACTGAGAAATGACTCGAAAGTGAGCAGAAAATCGGCTTATAAAAGACTCTTAAAGATGACTCGCGGGTAGGGTACCATTTTCTCCCGACAAAACATTCTTTTATGATCAGAAAATGAGCGCATTTGTGATTATTTTAATCTCGCAGTGGAGTCGAAAAGGACCCGAATATGATCAATACTTTCACAAAATGCTGACTGGGGAGAGTTAAATCAAAAACTTCCGAGTTTTGTCGTAATTTAAACGTTTTGAAGCAAAAAGAATACTTCAACCATTTTAAGAGTTTTTTTTTTAAAAAATTGTATTTATTTGCTATTTACTTGAGATGTTTTCTCGTACCGCTTAAAAAGAAAACAAGTAAGAATCCCCTCACCTTGAGTCCCAAAAAATATTCTTAAATTTATTTTTTTTTATTTTAATTAATTACACAGTGCAACAACCAAAATGGGAATGGGATGAAACCAATTGCAAATGAATGTTGACATTATCCCTAACAAAACCTTCAAGGGTTTTTTTCAGTTCAGTGCTAGATTTTTTTTACACGCATTTGAAGTTGGTAATTTTAAACCGCTTTTTCAATGAAAATCGACGAGAAGTAGCACCATTTGCATGCCAGCGCCATCTATCGTGAGTTGTAGGTAATCAATTATTTCCTCGACCCCAAAAACCGTAAGATACCAAAACTTTACGTGATAATAAAAATAAATAATCATTATTTTATTAAATTTTCAAAGATCTTTTCTTGTTAGACAGCGTTCCAAAATCATCAACTTCAAATGCGTGTAAAAACCAGTAAGGAAATGCAGAAAGTCGGGCGGGGCCGACTATATAATACCCTACACCTCCCTAACAATGCGATAAGGGTCATTGCCATAATAATTTGGAATAATTGGTAAATGGGTAGAAACATGTTATCTAATTCAGAAACGATAATCGCTAAATTAAGCAATATTCGTTCCTAAATTGAGAAACATCTTTCTGGAAAATTTTAATGATCGGCAGTAAAATACAACTTCTATAGCGGTTTGATACCAAATCAGGAGGAACAATCAATATAAATCTGAACCGATCTTCCCTGAATACTCTTTCATGTAAAAAGACCTCCTTCTGTCGAATTTCGTACTGATCGCATATAAAATACAGTCTCTACAGCGCCTACATGTCAAATCGGGGGTAATGTATATATGGGGGCTATATCTAAATCTGAACCGATTTCTTCCAAATTTAACAGAGTTCATTCATGTAATAAGCAACCTTTTCCTGCCGAATTTCATACTGATCGGGTATAAAATAAAGATTTTACAGCGCTTACATGTCAAATCGGGGCTAACATATATATGGGGGCTATATCTAAATCTGAACCGATTTTAACCAAATTCAATAGGGATCGTCCTTGGGCCAAAAATAAGATATGTGTAAAGTTTCGTCGAGATCGGACCATAATTGCGACCTGTACTTTGATTACAAGAATACATGCACAGACAGACAGACGGACAGACAGACAGACGGACAGACAGACAGACGGACAGACAGACAGACGGACAGACAGACAGACAGACGGACAGACGGACATAGCTAAATCGACTCAGAAAGTGATTCTAAGTCGATCGGTATAATAAACGATGGGTGTATTTCTTCTCCTTTTGGGTGTTACAAACAAATGCACAAAGTTATAATACCCTGTACCACAGTGTGGTGTAGGGTATAAAAAATCTCGCACTGACCTGAAAAAAAACCTTTGAGGGTTTTGATATGGATAATGTCAACTTTCATTTGCAATTGGTCTCATCCCATTCCCATTCGGAAAGTTCGATTTTGTATCACAGTGTTATTTAATATTATCAATTTAAATTGCATTTAGTAACTTTAAAGTATGGTATTAAATAAAATCTATTAACTTTTGGTGTAAAATGGTCCATTTGTATGGGAGGTACCAAAAGGGGCGTGCCAATAAAGGCCACTTTTCTCTAGACTCTACGTACAATAAAAGCATTATACTGTACGAAATTTCAGGTATTTATATGCGCTTAATTAAAGTTAAAAGTTGTTAACTTTTGGTACATAAAGGTCCATTTGTGTGGGAGGTACTAAAAGGGGCGTACCAATAACACACATTTTTTCTGGACTCTAGGTACTATAAAAGCATTATACTGTACAAAATTGCAAGTATGTGTATGCACTGGAATTAAGGTTATAAGCTTGTAACTTTTGGTACAAAGTGGTCCATTTGTGTGCACGCAAAGAAAAAACATTTGGGCGTCGTTTTTCGAAATCATTTTTCTTTGTCTCAAACGCTCTTCTTTTCCCGTAACGTAAATATCATAATTCAATCAAATTATTCTTTTGCGACCATCGTTTTCTCATTTATTGTTAAACTGACATTGCTTGTGACTATCGCAATGACCGTTTGCAACAAACGTTTTAGAGGGATATGGATAAACAGGCATTGCTTGTGACAAACACAATAACCGTTTGCAACAAACGATTCACAGGGTTTGTAATAAATATAAATCATTTACGATAAGTACACTAACCGTTTGCTATAAACGTTTCTTTGGGTTTTGGGAAAACATAAATCATTTGCGGCAAACATACACCTCAAACGAAATTCGTTTGTCTAATTTTTCGTTTGGCAGTAACGAATTTTTCCTTTGTGTGTGGGAGGTACTAAAAGGAGCGTGTCAATAACGACCACTTTTCTCTGGACTCTAGGTACTATAAAACTTTACACTACACCAAATTTCAAGTATTTGTATGAACTGATATTAAAGCCATAAGTAGTTAACTTTTGGTGCAAAATGGTACATTTGTATGGGAGGTACCAAAAAGGGAGTAGCCACTTCGCACATTTTTTTAACGTGTTAGCGACTAGCAATCTAATACTACGTGTGAAATTTCAGAAGATTCGAGTAAGTAGTATAGAAGGTATTAAAGAATCAATATTTCACTAAAAGTTAAATCTTTGTGGGGGAGGTACTAGAAGGATAGGACCAATATGGCCCATCTTCGAACTTAGACAGAGATAGAGAAAAATATTGCCGCATACCAAATTGGTTACTGCTATCGAGAGTTATCGTGCGCACCAGCCTGCAGACAGACAGACGGACGGACGAACATTGCTCAAATGACTTAAAATTACCCAAAACGGATTTCCGCCGAACATACTTTGGGTCTTAGGTCACTCCTTCGATGTGTTACACTTTTGGCTCGTAGCAAGTGATATATTCCCCTTATGAGTAATTTGAGCAATGTTCGTCATTCTGTCTGTCAGTCTGCTGACTGGTGCGCACGATAACTCTCGAAAGGAGTAACGGATTGACTTCAAATTTGTTATGTGATAATATTTTTTTCTATCTCAGGCTAAGTTCGAAGATGGGGCCACATTGGTCCACTCCTTCTAGTACCTCCCTCACAAATGGTTAACATTTACTGAAATATTAATACTTTAATAACTTCTATACTACTTTTCCTAATCCTCTGTAATTCCACACATAGTTATAGTTTATTTGTCGCTATGGTACCTTTTGGTACCTCTCTCACAAAGGGACCATTTTGTACAAAAAGTCAACAGCTTAAATATAACATTAATACCACTGCATAAAAATACCTGAAGTTTTGCACAGAGTAACGCTTTTATAGTGCCTTCAGTCCAAAGAAAAGAGACCGTTACTGGCACGCCACTTTTGGTACCACCAAAAAAGTCATTTCGTAAAAAAAAATTAGAAGCTTTTAGTGTGAGTACTAATGCACGAAAATGCTACAAACTTATGCACAGTGTAACGCTTCTAAAGTACCTATAGTTCTGTGAAAAACGGGCCTTACTATCACGCCCCCTTTTGTACCACCCACACAAAATGGTCAAATTATACCAAAGTGAATAGCTCATAACTTTAATATATAGTAGTGCACATAAACGCTTATAGTTCGTCACAGTGCAATGTATTTGAAGTATCTACTGTTCAGCGAAAATAAAATGCATTTGATAATCCCCTTCTGGTACCTCCCACAGAATGACACAATAATTCGTGTAATCTATATATATAAAGAAGAATGTGTGTTTGTTTGTACAGTATAGGCGTCTAAACGGCTGGACCGATCTTCTTGATCTTCACAGAATGTACATGTGTGGGGTGTGGTGAAAATATGGTACTTGAATTTTCGATGTACCAAGTGGGCGTGGCCCCGCCCATATAAGCCAAATTTTGAAATTGATATAGCTTCCACAATTTCTTAGCTAGAGTAGATACATATGTATCTTGTTAGCAATTTGTTAGCGAGAGTGGTGCAATTTAGTGTATATACGAGTACATATACATATATGGTGGCAGTCGACATGGTTGGTCCAAATATGGGCGGGATCGGACCAATGGGCGTGGCCCCGCCCATGTAATCCAAAATTTTAAATTGAGATATCTTGCATAGTTTGTTAGCTAGAGTGCTGTAATGTTGTACATATGTATCTGGTGGCAGTCTACGTGATTGGTCCAAAAATGGGAGAGATCGGACCAATGGTCGCGGCACCGCCCATATTAGCCTACTTTTGCAATTGAGATATCTTGCACAATTTGTTAGCGAGAGTACTGTAATGTTGTACATATATATCTGGTGGTAGTCTACGTGATTCGTCGAAAAATGGACGGGATCGGACCAATGGGCGTGGTACCTCCCATATAAGCTTATTTTGAAATTGAGATATCTTCCACAATTTGTTAGCGAGAGTGCCGTAATTTGTGCATATGTATCTGGAGGTAGTCTACGTGATTGGTCCAAAAATGGACGGAAATGGATCAATGGGCGTGGGACCGCCCACACAAGCCAAATTTTGAAATTGACTTATCTTGCACAATTTGTTAGCGAGAGTGCTGTAATTTTGTGCATATGTATCTGGTGGTAGTCTAAGTGATTGTTCCAAAAATGGGCGGGATCGGACCGATGGGCGTGGCCCCGCCCATATAAGCCAAATTTTGAAATTGAGATTTCTTGCACAGGTTATTACCGAGAGTGATGACATTTTTATACCCTACACCACACTGTGGTACAGGGTAAGTTTGTTTCATGGCAGATGTTTGTAACACCTGAAAATAACACAGCTAGACCCACCTTAAAGTATACCGATCGACTCAGAATCACTAGCTGAGTCGATTTAAGCATGTCTGTCCGTCTGTCCATGTAAAGTTGTTCGTCGACTACAGGTCGCAATTTCACTCCGATCGTTCTGAAATTTTGCAGTTTAGAGTATTTAGCAGCTGTTAAGATCGCTATTGAATTTCGTTGAAATCGGTTCAGATTTAGATATAGCTCCCATATATATCTTTCGTCCGATTTGGCCCTTTAGTCCTATAAAAGCTGTATTTTACATCCAATCGTTTTGAAATTTAGAATGGTAGAGTTTCTTGATACATGAACCAACATTGCCGAATTTGAAGAAAATCGGTTAAGATTTAGCTATATCTCCCATATATATGTTTCGTCCGATTTGGCCCTTTAGTCCGATAGAAGCTGTATTTTACATCCAATCATTTTGAAATGTAGAATGGTAGAGTTTCTTGATCCATGAACCAACACTACCGATTATGAAGAAAATCGGTTAAGATTTAGCTATAGCTCCCATATATATGTTTCGTCCGATTTGGCCCTTTAGTCCTATAAAAGCTGTATTTTACATCCAATCGTTTTGAAATTTAGAATGGTAGATTTTCTTGATCCATGAACCAACATTGCCGAATTTGAAGAAAATCGGTTAAGATTTAGCTATAGCTCCCATATATATGTTTCGTCCGATTTCGCTCTTTAGTCCTGAAGAAGCTGTATTTTACATCCAATCGTTTTGAAATTTAGAATGGTAGAGTTTCTTGATCCATGAACCAATGAAGAAAATCGGTTAAGATTTAGCTATAGCTCCCATATATATGTTTCGTCCGATTTCGCTCTTTAGTCCTGAAGAAGCTGTATTTTACATCCAATCGTTTTGAAAATTAGAATGGTAGAGTTTCTTGATCCATGAACCAATGAAGAAAATCGGTTAAGATTTAGCTATAGCTCCCATATATATGTTTCCTCCGATTTGTCCCTTTAGTTCTATAGAAGCTGTATTTTACATCCAATCGTTTTGAAATTTAGAATGGTAGAGTTTCTTGATCCATGAACCAACATTGCCGAATTTGAAGAAAATCGGTTAAGATTTAACTATAGCTCCCATATATATGTTTCGTCCGATTTTGCTCTTTAGTCCTGTAGAAGCTGTATTTTACATCCAATCATTTTGAAATTTAGAATGGTAGAGTTTCTTGATCCATGAACCAACACTACCGAATTTGAAGAAAATCGGTTAAGATTTAGCTATAGCTCCCATATATATGTTTCGTCCGATTTGGCCCTTTAGTTCTATAGAAGCTATATTTTACATCCAATCGTTTTGAAATTTAGAATGGTAAAGTTTCTTGATCCATGAACCAATATTGCCGAATTTTAAGAAAATCGGTAAAGATTTAGCTATAGCTCCCATATATATTTCATCCGATTTGGCTCTTTAGATCCAATCGATTTTATACCCTTCACCACACTGTGGTACAGGGTATTATTTAAGTATAAAATGTCCCAAAACTAAATTTATGTAAACAATGTATACATGAATTACAAAATTTATATATCAGAGTTATTCAATATTACGAGAGTGGTGTAGGGTATTATATAGTCGGCCCCGCCGACTTTAGCTTTTCCTTACTGGTTTACATATGTATCTGGTGGCAGCCTACGTGATTGTTCCAAAAATTTGCAGGGTCGGAACAAAGGGCGTGGCCGCGCCTATATAAGCCAAATTTGGAAATTGAGATATTTTGCACAATTTGTTAGCGCGCGTTCCGTAATTATGTGCATATGTATCTGGTGGCAGCCTACGTGATTGTTCCAAAAACATTCACGTAGGCTGCCAAATAAGCCAAATTTTGAATTGAGTTGCACTATTTATTAGTGAGAGTTCTGTCATTTTGTACATATGTATCTGTTGGTAGTCCACGTGATTGTTCCAAAAATGGCAGGGATCGGACCAATGGGCTTGGCCCCGCCCATATAAGCCAAATTTTTAAATTGAGATATTTGCACAATTTATTGCCGAGGGATCGGACCAATGGGCTTGGCCCCGCCCATATAAGCCAAATTTTTAAATTGAGATATTTGCACAATTTATTGCCGAGAGTGCCGCAGTTTTGTGCAAATGTATCTGGTGATAGTCTACGTGATTGGTCTAAAAATGAGCGGAATCAGACCAAAGGGTGCCCATATAAGCCAAATTTTGAAATTAAATATCTTGCACGATGTTTTAGCGAGAGTGCTATAATTTTGTGTTTATGTATCTGGTGGCAATCTACATGATTGGTCAAAAAATGGGCGGGATCAGCCCGATGTGTGTGGCCTAGCCCACGTGAGCCAAGTTTTTAAATTGAGATATATTGAAAAATTGTTTAGCGAGAGTGTCGTAATTTTGTGTATATGTATTCGGTGGCAGTCCACGTGATTTTTCCAAAAATGAACGGGATCGGAAATCTGGAGCGGACCCGCTCCAGCTAGTATTTCTATGTAACAATACTCACAACGTGAGAGTAACCTTAGTCGGTTTACCCGACTGAAACTTTCTTACTTGTTATTAATATTGCTTCATATTTCCTGATTGTAGTGTCGAATATAAAAAAGAACAGAATGCTAAACGTACTGTATTCTGTTAGTGTTCTGTTCGAAGAACTGTACAGAACGCTAGAGAACCGTTCCTTAGTGTTTTTTTTCCGAACTCGCCTTAAAACGCCATTTGAAATTCGAAAAAGGTCAATTGAAATTCGAAAACCATCAATTGAAATTCGAAAAACATCAATTTAAATTCGAAACACATCAATTGATATTCGAAGAACATCAATTGAAATTCGAAAAAAATTAATTGAAATTCGAAACACATCAATTGAAATTCGAAACACATCATTTAAAATTCGTAAAATTGCAATAGAAATTCGGAATACGTCAATTGAATTAATTACAAATTTAAGAAATTGTAGAAATAAATTTGAGGTCATAACAAATCTTGCATGCAAATTTTTATCATAATGATAAACAACATAAATATTGTTACATGGGATGCCAGAGGCATTAAAAACAAAAGCGTAGAATTATATCAGTTTTCAAGATTTTTGTATATATAGAAATGATAGACAATTAATTTGGTATTACCCATTGTTCACACGGCAATGATTGAAAACATTGGTATTAAGATTCCCATCGCAAACGGTAGTACAGACATATATTCGTCTTATTTTCCAGGAGGCCGGGTTGGATATGATGGTACTCGGAAGAGATTGTTCGCGTCAGATATTCACAAACTTACCAGAAGCGAAAGATACATTCTAGGTGGAGATTTTAATAGTCGCCACCAGTCATGGGGCTGTACACGAGCAAACTCTTGGGGAAATGTCTTTTATGAAAAACAAGATTCTTACAATTTGAATATAGTGTATCCAACAGAAAACACATATATACCTTCACAGTTAAATCGCCAGAGTTCGACTTTGGACATTTTCATTACGAATATAACAGATTGTTTATCCTCAGCCGAAGTAATTAACGAATTAAGATCAGATCACCTTCCCGTTAAATTGAGCATACGTAATAGCTGTGAAAATAACGAATTAAATTATTTTGACTTTAAAAATGCTAATTGGCAAAGTTTTTCACGTTATGTGAATATAAATCGTATTCTTCCTACCGAAGACATAATACCAAACATGGAGTTTGTTAACTCACAAATTGCGCATTTTAATACAACTTTGGGTGATGCGATTTCCCATAGCGTACCTCTAAGGCAAAGAAGAAGTTCCAATAAACCATTACCGGAATATATAAAAACGTTTATTCGAAGGCGCAACCACTTTCGGAGGCAATGGCAAAGATATAGAGATACCAACGATTATTATGAATTTAAGATATTAAACTCTGTAATAAAGTGGAAGATTGATAAGTTCAGAAATATATCGTGGAACCAGTTATTGTCTAAACTTGACGAAGGGTCCCCTCCTTTTTGGAACCTAACCAAAATCCTAAGGAAAAAGACAAAAAATGTCCCTATACTAACAGAAAGTAATTCTCGTTTTATTACAACGACGGAGAAATGTGAAATATTGGCAAGAACCTTTCGTAATAATCAAATTATTGTAAATTTAGCTGACCCTTTTACCGAAAACCAAGTTCGTGGAGCCATAAACGAGTTTAATGTAAACTCTGATATGGATATCATACCTACAACATACGCTAAAGTCTCTGCCATAGTGAAGAGTCTTAAACCTAAAAAGTCTCCGGGCTTGGGTGGTATAAGTAACAGATGCCTCAAATCTCGAGAAAGGGGATATAATTTTTGACAAGCCTTATAAATAGTTGTCTTATAATTGGTTATTTCCCAGATCAGTTTAAGGAAGCGAAAGTCATCGCTATTAAAAAACCAAACTAACCAGCTGATTCTCCTTCTTCATACCGCCCAATCAGCCTATTATCCTCTGTTAGTAAAATATTGGAAAAGGTAATTAAGGACCAAATTACAGGATTCTTGGACGATCATCATATTTTACCTCCACAACAGTTTGGATTCCGTAGGGAGCAGAACACTGTTCATCCTTTAGTTAAACTAAAAAATATTGTGAAATCTAATTTTGAGAGACAATTTTCCACTGGAATGGTACTACTTGACATCAAAGCTGCATGTGACTCAGTATGGCATGATGGCTTGCTTTTTAAACTAATTCGCTTAAATTTCCCAGCATATATAATAAGGATTATGTTCAAGGACTTTTAGAGTCCACATTGGATCCACATATTCCGATTTAATTAACATAAATACTGGTTGCCCACAAGGTTCATGTTTGTCCCCTGTGCTGTATAATATATACACAGCAGATATCCCAGTCATTGAAAACTGCATTATATCAGTTTTTGCAGATGATACTGCCATATTGTGCTCTGGTAAACTTGCATCAGAAATTATGTCAAATATACAACATGCGCATGGAATATTCAGTGTTCAGGAAAAAACAGTACGTTATAGGAACGGTTCCTTCAGAGAACACTAACGTTATTTATTTTTTTAGTGTTACTGTTCGCGAACGGTACCACTATGATAACGTACAGTTCTTAGAATACGACGAACGGTATCACTACGATAACGTACGGTTCATAGAACAGTATCACTACATCGCACAGTGGAATATTTTCACACAAACGCGGCAAAAATTAGAAGGAAGTGAGCTAGAGCTTTGAAATTTGGTACATATCACTCATTTCGCCTAATTAGCTAAAAACCAATTTTTTGTTTAAATCCGCCCATAACCACGGCTACTTCCCACATAACCTAAAATTAAAAATCTTAGTATTTTTCTCAATTTAGCATTTATATTATTACAAATCGCTTGTAGAGATTGTATTTGAGTCCTCAATTATATACAAATTACAAGTGCCACGCCGAACGCCCATATATCAATTTAAATTTTATACGATGTTGGAAATTACAGGACATTTTTTATAAAACGCTTTGTATCTTTTGTTCGATGTAAATCAGTACGTAGAACAAAGTAAATAACTAAAGCGTAATACATTAGCTCAACATTTGCAAAAAAAATCATGATGAAATAGTTTACAGTTTTTTGTTAAATAACACTGTGCAACAGTGAAAAAAATACACGAATCTGACGGTATAGGTTCGATTCTACTATCAAATGGTAGTATAACCCTATACTCAGTTTGGCGAGATTGGTGACCAATTTTTTTTATGGGCCTCCAAAGATTCGGAAAATCAGTGGACCCCTTGAAAAAAGGTGTCATCGGTTTTTGAGCAACAGCTACTTCAGACTTGGTGATAGCGCTTAACTATATTTGGCAATAATGTAGCTAAGAACACGCTGAACAAAGTCTGTTAACAATTCATGCCAAAAAAATTTTGTTTTCCTGAACTTTTTTTCGAAAAACATAGGATTAAATTTATTTTTTTTCACTTTTTTCGGCATAACTTTAAGGGATCGCTGATTTTTTACTAACAATATTTGGCAATATTGTAGCCACGGTAAATCTGAACAACTTTTGTGAACATGTCATTACAATCTGAATGTGTCTAGGCACTCTAAAAAGCTCAAAAATCCACATTGTACCCCAAAAATTTAAGTATTTCACTGTTATGTAAAAAAAATATATTTTTCTAGTATAGGGTATGTTCAGCAATTTTATAGAAAATATTAAGGCCAATATTTTTGTGGAACATTTTAACCCTCTAGCTCCCCCACATAACTGTAATTTTTGGCCCCATTTTAACAAATTGTAAAAAACATCCCTTAAAAGGGGCGGGGATGAAATGTTCTACAAAAATGTTCGCCATAAAATTTTACTATATGTGTCAGAACTTACCAGAGCTCAAAACATAACACAAACACCAAAAAAGGTCAAATTCCTGATCGTGCAGCAATGTTAGTCGTCCGATCTAGTGGTTGAAGCAATGAAGATACCAGTAAAGAACGTTGTTGACTGGAATTTGACCGTTTTTTGGGTTTTTGTGTTAAGATTTGGGTTTTGGTGTGTTCTGACACATATAGTAAAATTTTATGGCGAACATTTTTGTAAAACATTTCATCCCCGCCCTCCCCCTTTTAAGGGGTGTTTTTTACAATTTGTTAAAATGGGGCCAAAAATTACAGTTATGTGGGGGAGCTAGAGGGTTAAAATGTTACACAAAAATATTGGACTTAATATTTTCTATAAAATTGCTGAACATACCCTATACCAGAAAAATATATTTTTGTTACATAACAGTGAAATACTTAAATTTTTGGGGTACAATGTGGATTTTTGAGCTTTTTAGAGTGCCTAGACACATTCAGATTGTAATGACATGTTCACAAAAGTTGTTCAGATTTACCGTGGCTACAATATTGCCAAATATTGTTAGTAAAAAATCAGCGATCCCTTAAAGTTATGCCGAAACAAGTGAAAAAAAAATAAATTTAAACCTATGTTTTTCGAAAAAAAGTTCAGGAAAACAAATTTTTTTTGGCATGAAATGTTAACAGACTTTGTTCAGCGTGTTCTTAGCTACATTATTGCCAAATATAGTTAAGCGCTATCACCAAGTCTGAAGTAGCTGTTGCTCAAAAACCGATGACACCTTTTTTCAAGGGGTCCACTGCTTTTCCGAATCTTTGGAGGCCCATAAAAAAAAATTGGTCACCAATCTCGCCAAACTGAGTATAGGGTTATACTACCATTTGGTAGTAGAATCGAAGCTATACAGTCAGGCTCGTGTATTTTTCAAAAAGTGTTCATTTGTTGCATAGTGTAATCAATCATTCCAACTATCCAGAAAAAATCATCATTGATTTAGCAATGTGTTCATTAATAATACGTCATTTTTAGAACATACTTTTAGGAATATGTCGAAAGGACACACAAACAATGTAATGTACAATGTATATATAGTAGATTGGCAAACAAATGTTCGCTTATATCAATATTTACCTTGTTCATGTCGGTTGCCGTTTAATTCGGTCTGTAATCGTTGATGTAAACTGAGATACTCTTTCGGCTCAAGACCAACTTGCTTTTATACATGCTTTATAAGCTTTTTGTTATATTTGCAGTCAATTTATAATTTGCCCCTTAAGGTATGCTTTGGTAATATTGTTCAATACATAGCAACGTAGATAAAAATAACGAATTTTGGATAGTTTTTTCCCGAGTAGGTTTTACCATTTCGTTAAATAAATCAACATAGGCAGAATTTTCTTTTCGCAATGGTTAACTAAGTCCCTAGTTTATAAATATTTGTTAATGACAAGACCTCGGTCGGCCTCGGAAGTATAGTTTTATCCTGGAGAAAATTAAACACCCTGATATTTGGCAACTTGCAAGTAAACCACAGATTAAATAGGAAAATGACAACACAATTATATTTTTTTTAACGCAAAATACTCTTCAAAAGGTTTAAATTACTCTCTTAAATGATAAACTTTGGAACCATTGTACCATTTATGAATTTCAAATGCTTGTACCGCGATATTTCGCCAAGATATCGGCAAAACCTTTAAAGATTTAGTTAATTGGAATGTTCTTTACAGATTGGAATCAAACATTTTGAGATTGGGCCTCATGAAAATTGGGAGTTTTTGCCGCTCATAATACACTGTGCATCGTAGTGATACTGTTCTTTTGAACAGAACACTAGCAGTATCACTACGTTTAGCGTTCCGTTCTTTTTTATATTCGACACCAAAGGTCGCAAACATGAAGCAATCGTAATGAAAATTGGTACAGAGTTATTTCTTAACCCAGGGACGATCCCTCTTTAAAATGGGGCATATCGGTCCATACTTTGATATAGCCCCCATACAAAGGTCCCTTTCGATAAGACATATTTACGCACTAGAGAACGCATTTTTGAACCGACCATGCTGAAATTTAAATATTTGTACTGTGTATTACATTCAATCGTGCCTAGTGAAAATTAGGCATATCGGTCCATAATTTTAGATAGCCACCATACGAAGGTCCCTTTCGATAAGACATATTCACGCTCTAGAGAGCGCATTCTTTGACCGATCATGCCGAAATTTGAATATATGTTCATTCTATTGCATTCAATCATGCCTAGTGAAAATGATGCATATCGGTCCATGTTTTGATACAGCCCCAATACAAAGGTCCCTTTCGATAAGACATATTTTTTTTCTGATCATGCCGAAATTTAAATATATGTGCTTTCAATTGCATATAATCATGTCTAGTTAAAATGGGACATATTTACCCTCTAAAGAGTACACTTTTTAACCGATCATTCTGAAATTTAAATATTTGTACTTTCTATTAAATTCAAGCGTGATCACAATGTAATATATTTACAAATATACAAATATATAAATTTCAGCATGATCGGTTAAAAAATGCGTAAATATGTCGTATCCAAAGTACCTTTGTATGGGGGCTATATCAAAATAAGGGCCGATATACCTCATTTTCACTAGACATGATTAAATGTTTCTATTGCATTTAACATTTGCATTTGCACACATATTTAAATTTCGGCATGATCGGATCAAAAATGCGCTCTTCGTACGGGAGCTATATCGAAATATGGACCGATATGCCTAATTTTAACAAGGCAAGATTGACTGTAATACACACTACAAATAATCAAATTTCGGCATGATCGGTTAAAAAATGCGCTCTCTGGAGCGTAAATATGTCTTATCGAAAGGGCATCTCGTATGGGGCTATATTAAAATATGGACCGATATATCTAATTTTCACTATGCACGATTGAATGTAACACAAATATTTAAATTTCAGCTCGGTCGGTAAAAAAATGCGCTCTCTAGTGCGTAAATATGTCTTATCGAAAGGGACCTTCGTTTGGGGGCTATAGCAAAGTAAGGACCGATATGCCCCATTTTAAATAGGCATCGTTCCTGGTTTAAGAATAAACTCTGTAACAATTTTCATTACGATTGCTTCATGTTTGCGACCTGTGGTGTCGAATATAAAAAAGAACGGAACGCCAAACGTAGTGATATTGTTAGTGTTCTGTTCAAAAGAACAGTATCACTACGACGTAGTGATAGTGTTCTATGAACCGTACGTTATCGTAGTGATACCGTTCGCGAACAGTAACACTAAAAAGATGTTTAGTGTATTCTGTTCTCTTGTAAGGGTTGCGATACTGTTCCGTTCGCGACGAAGGAACGGTACAGAACGCTAAGGAACCGTTCCTTAGTGTTTTTTTCCGAACTTTGGGAATATTATTCAATTATTTTGCTAAATGGAAAATTGCTGTAAATTGCGACAAAAGTCAGACTATCTATTTCACTCGTAAAATAAATGAATGTTTTATTTCTCAATGCAATATAATCGTGAACAATGGCGAAATAAAATGGGAAAATAGAGTAAAATACTTAGGGGTCATCCTAGACCCAAAACTTACTTATAAGGATCATATTTCGTATATTGTTAATAAATGTAATATACTAATTAGAACCTTATATCCTTTCATAAATAGGTCTTCGGCTTAAACATTGGCAATAAAATGTTGATATTTAAAGTAATTTTTCATGCTGTTATATTTTATGCAGCCCCCGTGTGGGGGACAACTTCCGCCTGCCATTAAAAACAGTAAAATAAAATTTTAAAACTAATTAATAACCTTCCTAGATACTATTCTACGGCAAGACTCCATCAGATCGCAAATGTCGATCTTGTGGCTGTCAAGATTGATATGTTAATTGAATGTTTTAATGTCAAGTGTTCTAACTCCGAATACAGTCATATCTTTGAGCTGGTCTCTTAAGATATGAATTTAGTTTTTAGTAGTAGTGCAATAAGGTTTTATCATAAATGTATATAAAAAAATGCATAAAGGTTTTTTAAATTTTCTCCTACATTTACTATATTAATTACAAACTCTTCTTCTTTAAAAATCGAGTATTATTGTCTAAGCAGAAAAAGGAAATATCCTTAAACTCTTTAAACATATTGTAATATACCTACTTAGGAAAAATTTGTAAATATTATAACGAATAAACTGAATTGAATTGAAAAAAAAATTTATTTTCTTGCAATGACATATTTCCGTTAATATTAATTATTTTTTAATTAAAATTTACGGGAACAGTTTTTGGGCTCCAGTGATTTTTTTTATTTTGAGTTGTTACCCTTTTGTTGAACAGGTGCGTTATATATGTGCCTTAGGCCGGGTCGATTTGTGGGAAGGCAAAAAAAGTCGCCATTGCTCAGTGAAAATCGTATTCTAGGGATCAAAATAAGAAACTTTGCCGAAGGAACAATACCTCTAAAACGAATTCTGATGTCCCGGAATTTGGGTCGAACTTTTGGGTAGGGGCAAATTTTGAAAAATCCCACTTTGACCCATTTAGAGTGCTCCAATCGAGTCCAAATGTATGACCGACCCCCACTAACTTTGGAGGCCTAACCCACCCATGTCCAAATGGGGTTCCATACATTTGGACTCGATTGGAGCACTCTAAATGGGTCAAAGTGGGATTTTTTCCGGGACATCAGAATTCGTTTTAGAGGTATGGTTCCTTCGGCAAAGTTTCTTATTTTGATCCCTAGAATACGATTTTCACTGACTTCACTGACTGGGGGTCGGTCATACATTTGGACTCGATTGGAGCACTCCAAATGGGTCAAAGTGGGATTTTTTCCGGGACATCAGAATTCGTTTTAGAGGTATGGTTCCTTCGGCAAAGTTTCTTATTTTGATCCCTAGAATACGATTTTCACTGAGCAATGGGCTATTTTTAAATCGACCCGCCCTATTGTGCATATATTTAAATCTGATTACCCACAAATTAAGCAGTATTCGTTTCTAAATTAAGAAACTTCTTTCTACCAAATTTTTTAATGATCGGAAGTAAAGTACAACTTCTATAGCGCTTTAATACCAACTCGGGAGGAGTATATATATGTGGGTTATATCTAAATATGAACCGACTTTCGCCGAATTTCGCAGTGTTCGACCATGTAATAAGATACCTCTTTCTAAAAGAAACCAAAACTTATTTTGTAGACCTTGGCTTGCATAATACACTAGCTGCAGAGTGAGCCAAAGAAGTATCGTCTTCATTTAATCTAGTCATGCACGGAAATAACTAATTATTTCTACAGGAACTAGAACTCCTGAAAGATATTTTAGTGTAAACATTTTTTGTTTTGGCCAAAATAAATTTCCCTTGGCAAAAAGTGGGAGTGTAATTGTGTAAAATGTCGTTCCTAGGAAGCGTCTGCATGAATAACTTCAATAAGGACGCTACGTTTTGGTCCTCTCTATAAATTTGACAAATTGCACACCTTGTTGAAACTAACGACTCCTCCCAATGATAACACTATTTCGACTCCAAGGTCCTACAAACTTAACACTAATTGTTTGTGTCACTTTTAACCCTAGAGTCATTAATTATTGTCAACAAAACAACAACCGTGACTACGGGTGGGAATGTGGAGTGAGTGAGTGTGTGTAGTCCTTGTAGACGTGACTGTGTTATAACATTAATGCGGTAGTTGAAGTCCGAGCATCATGACAGCACCGAAAAGTAGCTGTGACATCCAACAAATAAAAACCATGGGGAATTAATGAAATCTTTACTACGAACAAAAATAACTCTGGAAAGTAACAATCAATAAAAGGGGGTGATGTAGCCATCAGGACCTTTTACTAAGCTATCCAAACGGGCCTAAATCATTGTAGGAAATAGCTAACGCTGTAAAAAAACATATCGCAATGAAATTAGAATACAACAGTGATACGAGTATTGTTTTGTATTTCTTTGGAAACTCACAAACATTGTTAATGAGTTACGACGACATTTAGGTGCGAACAAAATATTTGAGTATCGGACCACTACATCTTACAATAATACTGGCAGTGGTAAAAACACCATCGAGGTACACATTTGATATCAACATCGCCAAAAATGATTCGAAGGGTGAAGGCCAGAATTTAACTTAATCATCAACTAAGCACATATAAACTGGGATGATTCCAATGGAACGGCTGTGACATTATTATACGAGTACTCAGTATGTTCTTGACTATGATCTATTTAATTTATAATGACAATTCACAAAACGTGATTTATATTTATATATACCGGGTTTTCCAATAAGAGTGATATGATTTCTTTGAAAAAAAATGTGAAATAAAATAGATACAATTAAGTTCTAAATAAAACGTCATTCAAATGGCCTCCACGACTTCTTCTGCAGGAACGAATTCGATGAACCCAATTTCCGAGCACTTTTTCCACTAAATAAAGTCGTATGTCATGAATGGCACGTTCAATATTGACTTGTAAAGCTTGAAGAGAGTCTGGCTTATTTCGAAAGACCAATGACTTCAAATAACCCCACAAGAAATAGTCTAATGGTGTTAAATCACAACTTCTTGGAGGCCATTCAATATCACAATTTCTTGAAGTAATTGAATCTCCAAACTTTTCTCGCAACAATTCAATTGTTTCATTTGCTGTGTGGCACGTAGCCACAATCGGCCAATGTCAAAAAGATAGCTCTTAAAGAGATCTAAAATATTGCTCGTGGGTGTTAAGGTCGTAGGTCGACTGGAAAGTGTTTTTTTTTGGTTTAAAAAAATATTAACTTAGCGCACGAAAAGTTGCAATTGGAGAACGATTATATTGATAATAAAACTGAATAATTTGTAAACGTTGTTCTTGCGTATATCTCGCCATGACGAAATTGTAAACACTACTGAATACAATGAAAAACAAATGACAGATCATGACATATTATAAATGGCCGAAACGTCACTTCAAAATCATATCATCCCTATTGGAAAACCCGTTAGTAATTTGGAGATAGTGCGGTAAAATGAAAGAAGAAAATATAACATATTTATAATCGTCTTAAAGGAAACTTCCTGGAGAAGGTTTTCAAGAAAAGAATGGGTGAAAAATTTTTACACGGGAAAAAATCGCCGTCTTTGATATGTTTGAATTGAAAGATAACACCGTGTGACACTAATTTATGGTCATCGAAATCTCTACATAATTCTGAAAGCTGACAAGAAGCAGAACAAAACTGTATACTCACTTTTTTATTCTCTGATCGAATTGGCGTTTAAATAATATTGTTGCAATTTGTCTAAAAGTCCTAGTAAGGCGTTATGGGTCTCAAATGAAAGGGCACATTTTGGGCTATCTGAATCCTAAAATTTGGATATAAATAACTGAACAGTAAGATCCGCAAAATATGTTATACACTACCGAATTTGAAGAGAACACTACCGAATTTGAAGAAAATCGGTTAAGATTTAGCTATAGCTCCCATATATATGTTTCGTCCGATTTGGCCTTTTAGTTCTATAGAAGCTGTATTTTACATCCAATCGTTTTGAAATTTAGAATGGTAGAGTTTATTGTTCCATGAACCAACACTACCGAATTTGAAGAAAATCGGTTAAGATTTAGCTATAGCTCCCATATACATGTTTCGTCCGATTTGGCCCTTTAGTTCTATAGAAGCTTTACATCCAATCGTTTTGAAATTTAGAATGGAAGAGCTTCTTGATCCATGAACCAACATTGCCGAATTTGAAGAAAATCGGTTACGATTTAGCTATAGCTCTCATATATATGTTTCATCGGATTTTGCTCTTTAGAACCAATCGTTTTATACCCTACACCACACTGTGGTACAGATTATTATTTAAGTATAAAATGTCCCAAAAGTAAATTTATGTAAACAATTTATACATGAATTACAAAATTTATATATCAGAGTTATTCAATATTACAAGAGTGGTGTAGGGTATTATATAGTCGGGCCCGCCCGACTTTAACCTTTCCTTACTGGTTTTTATTTGGGACTATTATTTACGAAAGAAATATTTATTTGCATTTATATATTCAGAAAATATATCAGTACCTTAATTATACCCTACACCACACTGTGGTACAGAGTATTATAACATTGTTTCACGGCAGATGTTTGTAACACCTGAAAATAACACAGTCGATTTAACCATGTCTGTCCGTCCGTCCGTCTGTCCATTTAAAGTTGTTCGTCGACTACAGGTCGCAATTTCACTCCGATCGTTCTGAAATTTTGCAGTTTAGAGTATTTCGCAGCTGTTAAGATCGCTATTGAATTTCGATCCAATCGGTTTTATACCCTACACCACACTGTGGTACAGGGTATTATTTATGTATAAAATGTCCCAAAAGTAAATTTATGTAAACAATTTATACATGAATTACAAAATTTATATATCAGAGTTATTCAATATTACGAAAGTGGTGCAGGGTATTATATAGTCGGCCCCGTCCGAATTTATCCTTTCCTTACTGGTTTTAAGATAAGTTTTATATGTTTCAACGTTATTTTTTCAGAAAAGTAAATTTCGTAAAATTTGTTATAATTTAAATTGTAAAATTTTGCATAATAATACATTGCTTGATGGGTTGACAAACACATAATGACTTGGAGTAAAAATATAATTAAAAATTAGTGCTTCAAAACAAATTTTACTGCTCCTTATGTCATTTTTTACGATAATGTATAACTCGAAATCAAAGAAAATGAAAAATTCTCCTAAAACTTAATTTTATTTTTATGTAAACACATATTTTATTTAAGAAAATTAATTTGCAAATAAATTTTGTTGTAATATAAATATATATGCGTTCCAAATAAATTTTATTGATTTTCAAATAAAATTTGCTCAGAAATAAGTAAAAACCAGTAAGGAAAGGCTAAAGTCGGGCGGTGCCGACTATATAATACCCTACACCACTCTCGTAATATTGAATAACTCTGATATATAAATTTTGTAATTCATGTATAAATTGTTTACATAAATTTACTTTTGGAACATTTTATACTTAAATAATACCCTGTACCACAGTGTGGTGTAGGGTATAAAAACGATTGGATCTAAAGAGCCAAATCGGATGAAACATATATATGGGAGCTATAGCTAAATCTTCAAATTCGGTAGTTTTGGTTCATGAATCAATTAACTCTACCGTTATAAATTTCAAAACGATTGGATCTAAAATACAGCTTCTATAGAACTAAAGGGCCAAATCGGACGAAACATATATATGGGAGCTATTACTAAATCTTAACCGATTTTCTTCAAATTCGGTAGTGTTGGTTCATGGATCAAGAAACTTTACCATTCTAAATTTCAAAATGATTGGATGTAAAACACAGCTTCTTCAGGACTAAAGAGCAAAATCGGACGAAACATATATATGGGAGCTATAGCTAAATCTTAACCGATTTTCTTCAAATTGGGTAGTGTTGGTTCATGGATCAAGAAACTCTACCATTCTAAATTTCAAAATGATTGGATGTAAAATACAGCTTCTATAGGACAAAAGGGCCAAATCGGACGAAACATATATATGGGAGCTATACTTAAATCTGAACCGATTTTCTTCAAATTCGGTAGTGTTGGTTCATGGATCAATTAACTCTACCGTTATAAATTTCAAAACGATTGGATCTAAAATACAGCTTCTATAGAACTAAAGGGCCAAATCGGACGAAACATATATATGGGAGCTATAGCTAAATCTTAACCGATTTTCTTCAAATTCGGTAGTGTTGGTTCATGGATCAAGAAACTTTACCATTCTAAATTTCAAAATGATTGGATGTAAAACACAGCTTCTTCAGGACTAAAGAGCAAAATCGGACGAAACATATATATGGGACCTATATCTAAATCTGAACCGATTTTCTTCAAATTCGGCAATGTTGGTTCATGGATCAAGAAACTCTACCATTCTAAATTTCAAAACGATCGGATGTAAAATACAGCTTCTATAGGACTAAAGGGCCAAATCGGACGAAACATATATATGGGAGCTATAGCTAAATCTTAACCGATTTTCTTCAAATTTAGCAATGTTGGTTCATGGATCAAGAAACTCTACCATTCTAAATTTCAAAACGATCGGATGTAAAATACAGCTTCTATAGGACTAAAGGACTAAATCGGTCGAAAGATATATATGGGACCTATATCTAAATCTGAACCGATTTTCTTCAAATTCGGCAATGTTGGTTCATGGATCAAGAAAATCTACCATTCTAAATTTCAAAACGATCGGATGTAAAATACAGCTTCTATAGGACTAAAGGGCCAAATCGGACGAAAGATATATATGGGAGCTATATCTAAATCTGAACCGATTTCAACCAAATTCAATAGCGATCTTAACAGCCGCGAAATACTCTAAACTGCAAAATTTCAGAACGATCGGAGTGAAATTGCGACCTGTAGTCGACGAACAACTTTACATGGACAGACGGACGGACGGACAGACATCGTTAAATCGACTCAGCTAGTGATTCTGAGTCGATCGGTATACGTTAAGGTGGGTCTAGCTGTGTTATTTTCAGGTGTTACAAACATCTGCCGTGAAACAAACTTATAATACCCTGTACCACAGTGTGGTGTAGGGTATAATTAAAAACTTGTGTGTCAAATATTTGATCTTTCGATTCAAACATATCAAAAATGGCGATTTTGCATCGAATAGATATACCCACTGATACAAAAGTTACTGTATGGCCATTTAAATGTATACTTTTAAATTTTTTTAATTTGAAATGTTTTTACTATATGTTCAAGTTTAAATGAATTAAATTGACTACATTTTAATAGGCAATGCTCTAAGCGGAGCATAATTAAATAAAAAACAATAAGTTTTATTTTTAATAGCAAATATTTATGGTGTTTTCTTTTCTAAAAAAGCAGAGAGCAGCATAGTAATAATGTCGCCTACGCCCTCCTGTACAGCTGCATTTTTTATAGTCAGAATCGATTACAAAAATGCGAAAAACCAGTTTTCTAACTCACTAAAAGTAAACTAAAAACAAAGAATACTCCACGGCGCCGCCTAAATAAAGCATCTGACCAAACTTCATTATAAAAAAGCACGCACGGACACACACGGGTATTTAGGCTATTCGCTCGACGCCGAAAAAACATCTGTTTTGTGGGGCAGCGTCCACCCCTTCGATTAAATACAGGGCTGAAATGTTGCATTTTTGCCCCGTGCAAGTGCGAAATTTTTCACAAAAGAAAACGAAACTCTTTCACAGTGCAGCATTTATTTTACAATCGAAGACAAAAAGGCATTTTTGGGGCGAAAGGCATAAAAAATTTAGCATTTTTTGGCACAAAAGAAAACACCATTAGTCTTTTGTAAGGTAACATTCTATTGATTAAGTTTATCCTCGCTAATAAAGAACTACCTTGGAGTTTATCTTATATACTTGTTCGTCTAATAACTAAATTCCAATGAAATACTATTTGTAAAATGCAATAATCAAAACCTGATCTAATATTTAATCAGAGTTCTCAACAATGATATTGAAAAAAAACAACTATTGAAGACACATTTTGTGAAAATTACTTACTAAACTAAATCACCTACATCCTTTTCACATTCCACTATCCTTCTCCTTGGCTAATCTTTCCAATTTGAATCCATAAACTCTATACAACAATTGACATAGTTTTATTAGATTTAGTTCAATTGAAGAAGTTTATTCTTTAGTTATTTAGTACTGCTGTAACGGGGATAATTTGATTTGATCCTAAACTTTGCTCCATACACTTCTTGTTGCTTTAGTATGGCTTTCCAAGAACAACATTTCATCAATAAGTTCAAGTTTTCCTAATCATCAGGATGGAACAGTAAAGGTCCAAGTTTTATCAATGGTATTTGTGTTTGATGCAAATAAAACTTTGTTCAATTGACAAAATCCAGACAATAATATTTCAAATAGAGAAGTTAGTAAAGAAATTCAGTTTATACTCGCAGAACAACTATAAATTACCTTAGCAATTGTCACAAACAATCAAAATACGGTAGAAGTAAACTTTTTGGATTGACGAGATTCAGCCTTCATTTAGTCGGTGTTTCTTTGGAATCCACGCCAAAAGAACTGTCACACAGTGGGGGATATTACAAAAATGTAGATACATGAACGGGACAAAATCGACATGAGAAAAAATATTTGGAACACAAATTTTTAAATGTTATATACAGGGTGGCGGATGAAAGCTGCTACCAAAAAAAATTAATAACTTTTTTAATGAATCTGGTTATTTTTTTTTTATTTTGCAGATTGATTTTTAGATTTAACAAAAATGGATAACTGGGACACTGAAACAAGAATTTGGATTGTCCGCCGCTATTACGCACTGAAGTCCGTAGTTTCGGTTCAAAGAGAGTATATGGGCACGTTTGGCGGCAATCCTCGAGCAGATGGACCATAAAGAGAATTGGTAACAATTTTTCCGAGCATGGGCCAGTCAACAGAAGACCTTAGCATCGAAACCCTTCAGTTCGGACGGAGGAAACAATCGCTGCTGTAACTGATGCCATACAAAACAATCCAAGAGTTTAGACAAGAACCTTATCTGCTCAAATGGGTATAAGCAGACAGTCATTGCAGTCAATTATGCATAAAGATTTGGAGTTATTCCCATATAAAATTCAAATGGCCAACAAAGTGAACTCAGCAGACTTCCCGATTCGCTTGGAATTTTGCAAGAAGATGCTTCAAATGGTGGAAGAGGGCGGAGACATATTGAACTGTCTTTTCATGTCTGACGAGGCTCATTTCGATTTAAACGGCAACATAAACAAACAAAATTGTCGAATATGGAGTGCTTCCAACCCACAGATACTCCATGAGACGGAATTGCATCCACTTCGTGTCACAGTGTGGTGTGAAGTTTCATCACGAAAACGGTCACACTGTTACAGTTACTGGAGGCCGTTATTTGAGCATGTTGAGAGATTTGTTCTATCCAGAATTACGCCGAATGCGAATTTCTTTCAACTCTGTGTGGTTTCAGTAAGATGGTGCAACTCCTCACATAGCCCGGCCTGATATGACTGAATTGCGTCGAAAATTTCCCAATAAGCTGATATCCAGAAACTCCACATTCCGTTGGCCCCCCAGGTCGCCTGACCTTACTGCACCTGACTTTTTCTTGTGGGGTTATTACAAACAGGAAGTCTACAAAGCAAAACCAACAAATTTGAATGAGCTAAAGCAATCCATTCGAGAAACAATTGCGGCTATTCCCGTCTCAACTCTCCAAGCAGTAATGAACAACTTTTTGGTAAGATGCCGCACATGCATCAACGAGCAGGGGGGCATTTAAATTCCAGTATTTTTATACCCTCACTTTAGTGTGACGAGGGTATATACAGGGTTGCCCATATTCGACGGACCCATGTTTTTTTTAAAAAAAATCAAAGAAAAAAATAAAAATTTGGCGGTTGGCAATCTTAATCATTTAATTTGTTCCAAGTAGATTTGTTTACATCAATTTTTGAATATGATATCTCTCAAATGGCCGCCTCTGGCGTTGATGGCGTATTGTGCCCTTTTTGCAGCATTTTCCATCGTTTTCTCCAACATTTCGGCCGGAATAGCGGCTATTTCTTCACGAATGTTGTCCTTGAGCTCTTCTACGGTCCTTGGCTTGTTAACGTAAACCTTTGACTTCAAATATCCCCACAAGAAGAAGTCAGGCGGCGTCAAATCGGGCGAACGCGGTGGCCAGTCCAAATCACCACTTTTCGACATCAAACGGCCCGGAAACAAATTCTTCAGAAAATCGATTGTTATGCGACTTGTGTGCGGTGGAGCGCCGTCTTGTTGAAACCAGAACTGCCTCATACGCTTTCGACGAATAATTGGCATCACAAAATTGGTCATCATGTCGCGATAACGCTCCTGGTTGATGGTAACAGCATGGCCATTTTCGTTTTGGAAGAAAAACGGCCCAATGACCGTTTTCGCACTAACGCCGCACCAAACTGTGACTTTTTCGTCATGAAGAGGCAATTCTTGAATCTCCTGAGGATTTTCAGTGGCGTAAATACGGCAATTTTGCTTATTTACGGTCCCATTCAATGTGAAATGGGCTTCATCGGACATGATAATTTTGTTCCAAAATTGCTCGTCATCATCGGCCATTTCGATGACTCGTTGGGCCCATTCCAATCGACGAGGCTTGTCCGCAGGCAACAATCTTTGCGTCAATTGAATTTTGTACGGGAACAAATGCAAATCAACGCGAATAATTCGTTGTAAAGTGGACCGAGCCATGCCCAACTGCTGAGAACGGCGTTTTTGGGATGTTCTTGGGGACCTCTCAACACTGGCTCGTACGGCAGCGATATTCTCGGCCGATCGCCTTGGTCGACTTTTATTTGGCCTCTTCGGATTAGAAAGAGCCTCACCAGTCGAAAATTTTTCGTATAAACGCTTAATGGTGTTCTTAGAAGGCGCACTTCTCACATTTTTTAATATTTTAAAAGCACGTTGAGTTTTCACAATTGACTTCTTCTGTTGAATGTAAATTTCAACTATTTCAGAGCGCTCGCGTGGCGTGTTTTGTTCCATGGTAAAAATCTGCTTGGACTGACGCTTCAAACGCGGTACGTCATTAAGCGATCTGACATCTCTGTCAAAAGTTATGGCGTTGCCAGATGGGTCCGTCGAATATGGGCAGCCCTGTATAATTTGCTACGGAAACAAGTGTAACACGTCGAAGGAGTGACCTAAAACCCAAATTATGTTCTTATAACATTAATAACAGTGTATAAAAATACTTGAAATTTTGTACAGTATTATGCTTTTATATTGCCTACAGTCCAGGGAAAAATGGGTGTTGTTGTCACGCCCCTTTTGGTACCTCCCACACAAAGGTACCTTTTTGCACCAAAAGTTAACAGCTTATAACATTAAAACCAGTGTATAAAAATACTTGAAATTTTGTACAGTGTAATGTTTTTATAGTGTCTATAGCCTTTGTACCTCCCACACAAAATGGCCAAATCATACCACAATTTAATGTCTCATAAAGTTTATACCAGTGCACATAAATGCTTATAAGTCGGCACAGTGCAATGAATTTAAAGTATCTAATGTTCAGGGGGAAAAAGCTGTATTTGATAAACCCCTTCTGGTACCTCCCACATAAATTGACAGAATAATTCGAGTAATATTCAATATTACATTACTCACAAAGTGAGGGTATCCCTTAGTCGGTTTACCCGACTGAAACTTTCTTACTTGTTAAAACTAATTAAGCTATATTTAATTAAATTTAATGAGCTTTAACATGAATAAAAGAAAACTGAATTCCATACACTGAAAAAAAAGTTAAAGTTAAGTTTTTCTTAATGTAGCAATATTCATCAGCCACCCTGTATAAGTACATACATCGATCAAATAAATTTTATTTGAAAATTAATAAAAATTATTTGGAACGCAAATACGAGTATTAATATATTTGCAAGCTAATTTTCTCAAATGAAATATGTTTCTAAATACAAATAAAATTATTTTTTAGGAATTTCTCCGAATATATTTTATTTAAAAACATTTTCAAAACTTTGCTGATTTTTTGAACTTAAGTTTTAATTTTTCTTTGGTTTCTAACTATTCCTTCTGTTGCAAAGAACTCACTTTAAATTTCTGAATATTTCAAGTCATCGTTTGTTGTCTATCCTTCAAGTAATTTATTAGTTATACATCCAAGATTAAACGATTTCAATTATGAAGTATTCTTACAAACATTAAACATTTCTAAAATATTGACTTTGAATTGCTGACAAACTTAACACAATTAATGTATCGATATTTTTTATGAATACTCGTATTTATACACTGAGCCAAAAATTAACCTTATATAAGGTTAACTTAACCATAAATAAACATGATTTGGAGTCTACGTTATATAAGGTTAATTTGAACATTTTCTTGTTGACTGGTATTTAACAATAATAATATTTAATTTAACTATTCCATGGTTGAATTTTTTAACCATGAAAATTGTTAATATTATAATAATAATTGTTACTTTAACAATGCATTTTTGAATTTTTTAACCATGAAAATTGTTAATATTAACATTTCATAGTTAATTTAATGAAACAATGCATGTTCAATTTAACAATGAAATTGTTAATATTATTAACTATGAAGATTGTTATTGAAACTTTTTTTATTGTTAATTTAACTATTTAGTTGTTACTTCATATTTATATTAAATAAAACAAGAAAAATTTAACTTTCGCATTTTTATTTTTTATTTTATTTACAAAATATATGTTAATATATATGTATGTATAAGAAACACCTGAAAAGAAAAAAAAACAAAAAGGTTAGAAAATATAAGTATAAATGTAAAAAGGGTGCAATTCTAAGAAGATCTTTTGACTTTTTACCTAAATTCTGTAGTTCAAAGAGCATAAGCATTTATCGATGGGCTGATCTGATGGAAAAATCTGCTCTGTGACTATAAGTTAAGTGCCTACGTTTCTGTGCTTGACCAACATGTGATCAGTCCCCGCTCAAAAGGTGCCGTCCACGTAAACTCCCTGAATATTTCGATTATTAAGGGCCCAGGACGGTTAGGCACTTAGTTTGGGGTACTGAGCTTAGTTTACGGCAAACTTATAGGAGAGAGGAGATTAATAACAAAGGCAATCTGATAGAAAGCCGATGTCCCACCAAAATCATAATCGGAATAGATATAAAAATCAAGGATTGGGTAAGTCAATGGATGATACTTCAAGGAAGTGCACTGAATTGTATATTAAAAACAAGTAAGAAAGTTTCAGTCGGGTAAACCGACCAAGGTATAGTTGTTATTAAAGAATCAATATTTCACTAAATGTTAACCCGTTGTGTGGGAGGTACCAGAAGGAATGGACCCAAAACTAATATGCGCTGAACATACTTAGGGTCTTAGATCACTCCTTCAATGTGTTACACTTTTGGCCCGTTGCAAATGATATATACCCTCGTATTACTAAAGTGAGGGTATAAAAAAACAAATGTATGCATGCATACCACTTTTCCTGTAATTACTTCGCACACTACAACTAGTATTGGTACAGCTTATCAAAAGTTTCTAGTATTGGCACAACTTACCAACAGATTCAAGGCCGGACTCCCAGCAAAGCAGCCGCAAGCCACAGAAAAAGAAACAACTGAAAAGAAAAAAAACAAAATATCGTTTATATGTATGTATGTAGGTATTACGAAAGCACTTCTAACAACATATG
Source organism: Eudasyphora cyanicolor (assembly GCA_963930755.1). Taxonomy (NCBI): domain Eukaryota; kingdom Metazoa; phylum Arthropoda; class Insecta; order Diptera; family Muscidae; genus Eudasyphora; species Eudasyphora cyanicolor. The sequence goes on along the minus strand of OZ005736.1, from coordinate 132,479,457 downwards.
TATGTATGTACATTTAACAGTACACCCAGCGAAAAACAAAGCACATACGTGCTTAATCTTTGCAAATTCGTTTATGATAATGAACCAACCCCGTATGTTACGAATTCCAGCAAGGCGGTGCCTGAATAAAGCATCAAAAATCAACAACGCTTCGTTGCAAAATGAATACCAACTGCGGATAATTTAAATCAAGTGTTGGGGACAACTATAGAACGTGCGGGGGACGACTAAAGCACTTGCTGAGGACGAAAAAAGCACGCGCTGGGATAACTTTCCATTATAAATCCCACTCCCCCCTACCCCCTCCCCATTTAAAACAATTTAAACAGCATTAGCGTTTCAATACATTTATTAATGTTATATGTAAATAAAACGTGAACACAACAAACATATAATTTTAAATTTGAATATTTATCACTAAGCAAATCACGTCTAAACAAAACACATTCGAATGTGCAGGAACACAGTATTACCTCTGCTTTTTTCTCGAAATTCAGCTCGTAACCCTAATGGGGTAACCTTCGTATCATTCGCCTTTATGTACTACAAAATTTAATTCCTGTGCTCTATAAAAAACACACACTATTATTAACTATTAAAATTGAAATGTTTATAAGCTTAGGTTGTTAAATATTCGTAGGCCGACACCATTTCTATTGATTCTAGCAATAGGAAGATGTCACTGGATTCACCTTATCCTTCTCATTCCATAGCCCAGAGAATCATCCACAATATCAAACAGGTCATTAAATTATATTTCTTCGTCATTAATTTTCATTTTTCACGTCTTTACAAATCCTCGTGGTTTCTTCTTCTAAGAACAGGCAATAACAAATCCAATGAACAACACAATGCCGAACCAATAATCAGCAACCTTACGGCGGCAATACATAACGCAACGCCGGTCAAAAAATCACCCCCGTTTCGTTGATAATTAATGAACGAATCGGTGGCCATTTTTCATGCACGTTTCGTTTATAAATTGGTACCAAACGGTGTTTATTTTGCAACGTCTTTTTTCCCTCAGTGTATCAACATCGCACAACAAAAAAAAAACTAACGTATGTATGTACGGCGTAGCAGCCACAAGTGTTCAAACGAAAAGACAAGATGAACACATACCCACACGTACACATCACTTCTCTCCGTATGTTTGCTTGCTGCTGCATATACTTACGTACACACATTGTTGTTGGTTGTTTTTTCATGCTCAGTTAATGCGACAGCGTGTACATATTTTTTTCCACTCTTAACCACTGAATTTCACAATTTTAATGGCATAATCACAAAAAATAATATTAATATTACATTCGCCTTTACAATAATTAAACAGGCACAAAACACTATTAAAATTTTTAACACACATATTTTATTATTTCACTTTTTAAATACACATATGTACATACATACTTATGAATGTAGTTCTTTACAAAATGTTTTACTACTTACCGACAACAGCACTAGTCCCATCGACTATTCAACACCAACTGAACTCCCGCACTCGATCAAGCACCGAAGCTGGCATTTGGTGGTGTTTTGAATGAGCGAGATAAATTCTCTTATGACGACAGTCGCATTCGTTTCAACTTCGTTTAACTTAATACTCAACTTCGTCTAACACAAAGCAGTTGAAAAACGTCGACCACAACAGAGCCGAATTGTTGTTTATCTCGCACATTTTCCTGCCTCTCTTTCAAAAAAACCAACCATATATGATGTTAACTTAACCATTTTTCATGTACATTTGAACTTATATAAGGTTATTTTTGTCTTCGTAATCAAACATTTACCATGAAAAATTTAACCAGACACATGGTTAAAAAAATCATTGTATTTTCGGCTCTGTGTAATAGTCCCAAATAAAACCAGTAAGGAAAGGCTAAAGTCGGGCGGTGCCGACTATATAATACCCTACACCACTCTCGTAATATTGAATAACTCTGACATATACATTTTGTAATTCATGTATAAATTGTTTACATAAATTTACTTTTGGGACATTTTATTCTTAAATAATACCCTGTACCAAAATGTGGTGTAGGGTATAAAAACGATTGGATCTAAAAAGCCAAATCGGATGAAACATATATATGGGAGCTATAGCTAAATCTTTACCGATTTTCTTCAAATTCGGCAATGTTGGTTCATGAATCAAGAAACTCTACCATTCTAAATTTCAAAACGATTGGATGTAAAATATAGCTTCTATAGAACTAAAGGGCCAAATCGGACGAAACATATATATGGGAGCTATAGTAAATCTTAACCAATTTTCTTCAAATTCGGCAATGTTGGTTCATGAACCAAGAAACTCTACCATTCTAAATTTCTAAACGATCGGATGTAAAATACAGCTTCTATAGGACTAAAGGGCCAAATCGGACGAAACATATATATGGGAGCTATAGCTAAATCTTAACCGATTTCAACCAAATTCAATAGCGATCTTAACAGCCGCGAAATACTCTAAACTGCAAAATTTCAGAACGATCGGAGTGAAATTGCGACCTGTAGTCGACGAACAACTTTACATGGACAGACGGACGGACGGACAGACATCGTTAAATCGACTCAGCTAGTGATTCTGAGTCGATCGGTATACTTTAAGGTGGGTCTAGCTGTGTTATTTTCAGATGTTAAAAACATCTGCCGTGAAACAAACTTATAATACCCTGTACCACAGTGTGGTGTAGGGTATAAATACTTGGATAGAAACAAAGATTTGTTTAGAACAGTTTATGTAGGAGTAGTTTATTTTTGGTAAAAATGTTTATAAGCACTTACAAATAGGTAAAATAAGACCTCGGTATCATTTCCTTTTAAATATTTTTTTTTTAAATTTTATGGGCATTTTAATTTTTGAAAAAATTAAAAAAACAAGTAAGGAAAGGCTAAAGTCGGGCGGGGCCGACTATATAATACCCTACACCACTCTCGTAATATTGAATGACTCTGAAATATAAATTTTGTAGTTCATGTTTAAATTGTTTATTCTAAATTTCAAAACGATTGGATGTAAAATACAGCTTCTATAGAACTAAAGGGCCAAATCGGACGAAACATATATAAGGGAGCTATAGCTAAATCTTAACCGATTTTCTCCAAATTCGGTAGTGTTGGTTCATGGATCAAGAAACTCTACCATTCTAAATTTCAAAATGATTGGATGTAAAATACAGCTTCTACAGGACTAAAGAGAAAAATCGGACGAAACATATATATGGGAGCTATAGCTAAATCTTAACCGATTTTCTTCAAAACCGGCAATGTTGGTTCATGGATCAAGAAACTCTACCATTCAAAATTTCAAAACGATCGGATGCAAAATACAGCTTCTATAGGACTAAAGGGCCAAATCGGACGAAACATATATATGGGAGCTATAGCTAAATCTTAACCGATTTTCTTCAAATTCGGCAATGTTGGTTCATGAACCAAGAAACTCTACCATTCTAAATTTCAAAACGATTGGATGTAAAATACAGCTTCTATAGGACTAAAGGGCCAAATCGGACGAAAGATATATATGGGAGCTATATCTAAATCTGAACCGATTTCAACCAAATTCAATAGCGATCTTAATAGCCGCGAAATACTCTAAACTGCAAAATTTCAGAACGATCGGAGTGAAATTTCGGCCTGTAGTCGACGAACAACTTTACATGGACAGACGGACGGACGAATCGACTCAGCTAGTGATTCTGAGTCGATCGGTGTACTTTAAGGTGGGTCTAGCTGTGTTATTTTCAGGTGTTACAAATATCTGCCGTGAAACAAACTTATAATACCCTGTACCACAGTGTGGTGTAGGGTATAATTACGTTGAGAAGGATGGTAACTTCGATAGCATCTTTTTGTAAGTTTTTTTTCGCCAGTTTTATTTGAAATTATATGGTTATATGTTATATATATATGTTATACGATTTTAGGCATGTCCAGGTGAATAATGAAAGTGCTATAGAGTTTTATAAGAAGTTTGGCTTTGAAATTGTTGAGACGAAAGAACATTACTACAGGCGCATAGAACCAGCTGATGCCCATGTTTTACAAAAGACTCTGCGAAAGACAGCAGCTGATGCCAGTAGTCAACCACCACCAGCAAGTGCCCAATGCAATGGTCAAACAGAAAAAAGAGAGAAAAAGGCTTAATTAATAACAATGCTAATATTGCTGTAATACTTAACACAGAGCGCGTTTGCTAGCGAACGTTGTCGTCCAGCCAGCCCATTAAATCCTCTCACATAAACACACGGACAAATTGGAAATTATCATGTCATCATGGTTTGTATTAACACAAAACAAATACATACTTTAAATGGACTCGCGCGAATACAATAAAACAAATTATGTCAACTTTTATGTTAGGATATCTATTTAAAAAATAACCAGTAAGGAAAGGCTAAAGTCGGGCGGTGCCGACTATATAATACCCTACACCACTCTCGTAATATTGAATAACTCTGATATATAAATTTTGTAATTCATGTATAAATTGTTTACATAAATTTACTTTTGGGACATTTTATTCTTAAATAATACCCTGTACCACAGTGTGGTGTAGGGTATAAAAACAATTGGATCTAAAGAGCCAAATCGGATGAAACATATATATGGGAGCTATGGCTAAATCTTACCCGATTTTCTTCAAATTCGGTAGTGTTGGTTCATGGATCAAGAAACTTTACCATTCTAAATTTCAACACGATCGGATGTAAAATACAGCTTCTATAGGACTAAAGGACCAAATCGGACGAAAGATATATATGGGAGCTATATCTAAATCTGCACCGATTTTCTTCAAATTCGGCAACGTTGGTTCATGGATCAAGAACCTCTACCATTCTAAATTTCAAAACGATCGGATGTAAAATGCAGCTTCTATAGGACTAAAGGGCCAAATCGGACGAAACATATATATGGGAGCTATAGCTAAATCTTAACCGATTTTCTTCAAATTCGGTAATGTTGGTTCATGGATCAAGAAACTCTACCATTCTAAATTTCAAAACGATCGGATGTAAAATACAGCTTCTATAGGACTAAAGGACCAAATCGGACGAAAGATATATATGGGAGCTATATCTAAATCTGAACCGATTTTCTTCAAATTCGGCAATGTTGGTTCATGTATCAAGAAACTCTACCATTCTAAATTTTAAAACGATCGGATGTAAAATACAGCTTCTATAGGACTAAAGGGTCAAATCGGACGAAACATATATATGGGACCTATAGCTAAATCTTAACCGATTTTCTTCAAATTCGGCAATGTTGGTTCATGGATCAAGAAACTCTACCATTCTAAGTTTCAAAACGATCGGATGTAAAATACAGCTTCTATAGGACTAAAGGACCAAATCGGACGAAAGATATATATGGGAGCTATATCTAAATCTGAACCGATTTTCTTCAAATTCGGCAATGTTGGTTCATGGATCAAGAAACTCAACCATTCTAAATTTCAAAACGATCGGTTGTAAAATACAGCTTCTATAGGACTAAAGGGCCAAATCGGACGAAAGATATATATGGGAGCTATATCTAAATCTGAACCGATTTCAACCAAATTCAATAGCGATCTTAACAGCCGCGAAATACTCTAAACTGCAAAATTTCAGAACGATCGGAGTGAAATTGCGACCTGTAGTCGACGAACAACTTTACATGGACAGACGGACGGACGGACGGACGGACATCGTTAAATCGACTCAGCTAGTGATTCTGAGTCGATCGGTATACGTTAAGGTGGGTCTAGCTGTGTTATTTTCAGGTGTTCCAAACATCTGCCGTGAAACAAACTTATAATACCCTGTACCACAGTGTGGTGTAGGGTATAATGAGTTCTTGTGTTTTTTATACCTTACACCACACTGTGGTACAGGGTATTATAAGTTTGTTTCACGGCAGATATTTGTAACACCTGAAAATAACACAGCTAGACCCACCTTAAAGTATACCGATCGACTCAGAATCACTAGCTGAGTCGATTTAACGATGTCCGTCCGTCCGCCCGTCTGTCCATGTAAAGTTGTTCGTCGACTACAGGTCGCAATTTCACCCCGATCGTTCTGAAATTTTGCAGTTTAGAGTATTTCGCGGCTATTAAGATCGCTATTGAATTTGGTTGAAATCGGTTAAGATTTAGATATCTATCGTCCGATTTGGCCCTTTAGTCCTATAGATGCTGTATTTTACATCCAATCGAACCAACATTACCGAATTTGAAGAAAATCGGTTAAGATTTAGCTATAGCTCCCATATATATGTTTCGTCCGATTTGGCCATTTAGTCCTATGAACGCTGTATTTTACATCCAATCGTTTTGAAATTTAGAATGGTAGAGTTTCTTGATCCACGAACCAACATTGCCGAATTTGAAGAAAATCGGTTAAGATTTAGCTATAGCTCCCATATATATGTTTCGTCCGATTTTGCTCTTTAGTCCTGAAGAAGCTGTATTTTACATCCAATCGTTTTGAAATTTAGATTGGTATAGTTTCTTGATCCATGAACCAACACTACCGAATTTGAAGAAAATCGGTTAAGATTTAGCTATAGCTCCCATATATATGTTTCGTCCGATTTGGCCCTTTAGTTCTATAGAAGCTGCATTTTACATCCGATCGTTTTGAAATTTAGAATGGTAGAGTTTATTGTTCCACGAACCAACACTGCCGAATTTGAAGAAAATCGGTTAAGATTTAGCTATAGCTCCCATATACATGTTTCGTCCGATTTGGACCTTTAGTCCTGTAGAAGCTGTATTTTACATCCAATCATTTTGAAATTTAGAAGGGTAGAGTTTCTTGATCCATGAACCAACACTGCCGAATTTGAAGAAAATCGGTTAAGATTTAGCTATAGCTCCCATATATATGTTTCGTCCGATTTAGCCCTTTAGTCCTATAAAAGCTGTATTTTACATCCAATCGTTTTGAAATTTAGAATGGTAGAGTTTCTTGATCCATGAACCAACACTACCGAATTTGAAGAAAATTGGTTAAGATTTACTATAGCTCCCATATATATGTTTCGTCCGATTTGGCCCTTAAGTTCTATAGAAGCTATATTTTACATCCAATCGTTTTGAAATTTAGAATGGTAGAGTTTCTTGATTCATGAACCAACATTGCCGAATTTGAAGAAAATCGGTAAAGATTTAGCTATAGCTCCCATATATATGTTTCATCCGATTTGGCTTTTTAGATCCAATCGTTTTTATACCCTACACCACACTGTTGTACAGGGTATTATTTAAGTATAAAATGTCCCAAAAGTACGAGATATTTCTTAGGTGTAAAAAGTTTTTTTGTATACCTCAGTTAGTAGAACACACCCAAAAAGAAATTTTGTAAATCGGAGGAGAAACACGAGTTACATTAGCTTGAACATTTTCTTCATCCGATGTGGCCAACTTTGAGGCCCTCTAGCTCCGCCCCTGTCTGACATAACGGGCCCATATATAAAACATAACTTCTCTAACACCTCTTCATCTACCTTACCAGTGCGGTCGCAATCGGTTGTTTAGTTAAGAAACGGTCGACTTATTTCCGCTTTTTGAATTTGTACCACTGGTATTGTACCACTTGGTATTTCGTCCATAACTTTTACAAATATTGAGTCTCACAAAGAGATTGTGACGAATATTTTGTGAAAATTTGAAAAAAATCGAGGGGGGCAATTTTCTCTACAAAGGTTACTTCAAAAAAAAAAAATTTTAAAATTTTTCAGAGACAATTATTTTACAAAAACAAGTAAGAAAATTTCAGTCGGGTAAACCGACTAAGGTATACCCTCACTTTGTGAGTAATGTATTATTGAATATTACTCGAATTATTTTGTAAATTTGTGTGGGAGGTACCAGAAGGGGTTTATCAAATACACATTTTTTTCGCTGAACATTCGATATTTTAAATTCATTGCACTGTGCCGACTAATAAGCATTTATGTGCACTGGTATAAACGTTATGAGACATTAAATTGTGGTATGATTTGGGCATTTTGTGCGGGAGGTACAAAAAGGGGCGTGGCAATAACGCCCATTTTTCACAGCGCTATAGACACTATAAAAACATTACACTGTACAAAATTTCAAGTATTTTTATACACTGGTTTTAATGTTATAAGCTGTTAACTTTTGGTGCAAAAAGGTACCTTTGTGTGGGAGGTACCAAAAAGGGCGTGGCAACAACACCCATTTTAACCTGGACTGTAGACAATATAAAAGCATAATACTGTACAAAATTTCAAGTATTTTTATACACTGTTATTAATGTTATAAGCTGTTAACTTTTGGTGCAAAATGGTGCATTTGTGTGGGAGGTACCAAAACGGACGTGGCGACTTCGCCCATTTTCTCGAGTTGATAGCGACTAATAAGCTAATACTATGTGTGGAATTTCAAAAGATTCGAATAAGTAGTAAAGCAGTTATTAAAGAATCAATATTTCACAACATTTTAACCCTTTGTGGGGGAGGTACTAGAAGGAGTGGACCAATATGGCCCATCTTCGAACTTAGCCGGAGATAGAAAAAAATATTACCACATACCAAATTTGAGGTCAATCGGTTACTCCTTTCGAGAGTTATCGTGCGCACCAGCCAGCAGACAGACAGACAGACAGACTGACGGACGGACATTGCTCATTCGACTTAAAATGACCCAAAACGGATTTCCTCCGAACATACTTGGGGTCTTAGGTCACTCCTTCGACGTGTTACACTTTTTTCCGTAGCAAATGATATATACCCTCGTCACACTAAAGTGAGGGTATAAATAGCGCATTGTGTCCTCTTTAAAACAGGGTAAACTTTTCAAAAATCGGTTCAGCCGTTCGAGAGCAATTACAAATTTCGTCAAACAAAAAAAAAAAAGCTTATTTTAATGACCATAACATTTTTGTCAAAATAATTAAATAAAAAATAATGGCGAGATCATATTTTACCTATTTGTAACTGCTTATAAATATGTTAGCCAAAAATAAGCTAAATACATAGGTCTATATTAAATATTCTGACACACATATAAAAAATAATGTGTGTTTGTTTGTTGGTTTGCTTGCTTGTACGGCTGGACCGATCTTCTTGAAATTTTCACATAATGTACATGTGGTGAAAATATGGTACTTTAATTTTTGTTTATCAAGTGGGCGTAGCCCCTCCCATATAAGCCAAATTTTGAGTTTGAGATATACATATTGCACAATTTGTTACAGAGAGTGCTGCAATTTATTGTATATATATCTGGTGGCACTGTACGTGATTTCTCCAAAAATGGGCGGGATCGGTCCAATGGGCGTGGCCACGCCCATATAAGGCAAATTTTGAAATTGTGATATTTTGAAAAATTTTTTAGTGAGAGTGATGCAAGTTAGTGTATATACATATATCTGGTGCCAGTCTACATGATTGGTCCAAAAATGGGCGGGATCGGACGAATGGGCGTCGTCCCGCCCATATAAACCAAATTTTGCAATTGAGATATCTTGGCAATTTTATAGAGAGTGCTTACTTTTGTGCATATCTATCTGGAGGTAGTCTACGTGATTGGTCCAAAAATGGGTGGGATCGGACCAACGGGCGTGGGCTCGCACTTATAATTCAATTGGTAGATCACCATTTGCGTCACTAAGTAGAAGTATTTTTATGAGTAGATGGAATGGTCAAGAAGTTTGTAGAAGCTTCATGTCCTTCTTCTCGTACGAAATAAATTGTCATCAGACTTTGTGAAGCTGACGGTTTCTGTTGTTTATACAACACCTGATATCCAGATAATAGATCGTTTAGTCCACGCTGCAGCTGCATTGCTCGTTCTGTATCTGGATCCATATTGAAAATGTCGTTTTGTAAAGTGTTAACTGTTTTAAGAACTTCAACAATTTTTTTTGAAGTATGTAATTCCTTCGCTATCACGTTCGGAATGAGTGTCATCGACTTCATCTGTAGCTAAACCAATAATATCATCATCGGATAATGAAACTTCGAAAAGTAGTTCTTCTAAATCATTGGGGTTTAGAGAACCAAATATTTCGCCTCCAATTTGGCGAGCCAGGATTAAAATGTCATCTGATAATGTCGATCTTTCACCATAAGTATTGTTGCCTGATATGTAATGCAAACAAAGTAAAGCGCTATATTTTTTAAATTTTTTTAAATGTTATTGTGCAAAAGCAAAAAATGTCGGAAATAACATAAAATTTTAGAAACAGTTTAGATTTGTTCGAATTGGCCACCTTTGGCATGAATTATGGCCATCAAACGGCCGACAAAGCCATCACACGCTACACGAAAGTGGCTCTGCGGTATTTTGACCCATTCCCGGTGAAGCGCCGTCTTGAGATGATCGATACTTTGGTATTTTTTAGTGCGAACCTTACTCTCTAAGGAGGAACCTCCTTTTTAAGCCATTCTTGGTTGACGCGTGCTGAGTGCGATGGTGCTGAGTCCTGTTGGAATGTCCATGGTCTGCGGCCGATATGTTTGTCTGCCCAGGGCTTCAATACTGTCTTTAGGACATTTTCCCGATAATATACGGCATTTATTTTGACCCCATGTTCGATGAATACGAGCGGGGAGCGACCATCGGCCGTTACGGCGGCGGCGCATGAGTTCTGGTGGCCAATCGAAGGTGTAAATTTTCTGCTGACCTCTTTTGCAAGTAAACTCGATCATTTTGTTTGTTCACAAACTGGTCAATTTGGAATGGCTTCTCATCGGAGAAAACCAAATTCGGTAACTGGCCACTTTCGTGCAAGCGAAGCAACTCCTTGGCTCTTTCCAGCCTAACTTTTTTTTGTGCATCGGTGAGCTCTTGCACTTTTTGGAACTTCAATGGCTTTCGTCCAAGCTCATTATACCCTCACTTTAGTGTGACGAGGGTATATATCATTTGCTACGGAAAAAAGTGTAACACATCGAAGGAGTGACCTAAGACCCCAAGTATGTTCGGCGGAAATCCGTTTTGGGTCATTTTAAGTCGAATGAGCAATGTCCGTCCGTCTGTCTGTCTGTCTGTCTGTCTGTCTGTCTGTCTGTCTGTCTGTCTGTCTGTCTGTCTGTCTGTCTGTCTGTCTGTCTGTCTGTCTGTCTGCTGGCTGGTGCGCACGATAACTCTCGAAAGGAGTAACCGATTGACTTCAAATTTCGTATGTGGTAATATTTTTTTCTATCTCCGGCTAAGTTCGAAGATGGGCCATATTGGTCCACTCCTTCTGCTACCTCCCCCACAAAGGGTTAAAATGTTGTGAAATATTGATTCTTTAATAACTGCTATTATACGTATTCGAATCTTCTGAAATTCCACACATAGTATTAGTTTGCTAGTCGCTATCAACTCGAGGGAAATGTGCGAAATTGCCACGCCCCTTTTGGTACCTCAAACGCAAATGCACCATTTTGCACTAAAACTTAAAAGGTTATAACATTAATACCAGTGTTTAGAAATACTTGAAATTTTGTACAGTGTAATGCTTTTATAGTGCCTACAGTCCAGTGAAAAATGGGCGTTATTGCCGCGCCCCTTTTGATACCTCCCACACAAATGCACCATTTTGCACTAAAACTTAAAGTTTATAACATTAATACCAGTGTATAAAAATACTTGAAATTTTGTACAGCGTAATGTTTTTATAGTGCCTACAGTCCATTGAAAAATGGGCGTTATTGTCACGCCCCTTTTGGTACCTCTCCCACAAAGGTACCATTTGTACCAAAAGTTAACAGTTTATAACATTAATATCAGTGTATACAATTAATTGAAATTTTGTACAGTGTAAAGCTTTTATAATGCCTATAGTCCAGTGAAAAATGAACGTTATCACCACGCCCCTTTTTGTACCTCCCACACAAAATGGCCAAATTATACCACAATTTAATATCTCAACGTTAATATACCAGTCTATTTATAGTATCTACTATTCAGCGAAATATAGGTGTATTTCCTAAACCCCTTCTGGTACCTCCCACAAAAATTGACAGAATAATTTGTGTAATATTCAATATTACATTACTCACAAAGTGAGGGTATACCTTAGTCGGTTTACCCGACTGAAACTTTCTTACTTGTTTTTTAATATGTGTTGTATCCGTTCTCGCGATATGTTCAGCTCACGAGCAATTTTTCTACCACTGCGGCGTGGATTTCGATCAAATCTGGCCTTCACTTTTCGCATCATTTCTGGTGTTGCTACCGTTTTTTTTTTCTTCCAATTTTTGGACGCGATGCAACACTGCCAGTATCACGGTAACGAGCAATGGTACGAGAAACAAAATATTTATTCACATTTAAATGATGGAGGGCTCTAACGATAGCCACTTGTGTTTTTCCACCCAAATATAAAGCTATCACGCTTGAATTCCATCACGAATAAATTTTTTCTGAATGCAATAGATCAAAATGCTTGTAAACAATAAAATGAACTGTCACTGAAATAAATCTGTCAGCTATTAGACTAGCGGATTAGAAAAGATAGCAACCTGAAGTTTGTTGCAATACATATCAGCCACCCTGTAATGTATGTTGTCGTATTTTGGATATGGCAGATGCAGCCAGAAAGAACAATGCAATCGAAAATTATATATTTTTTCCACACTTCGTTTACTGTCAATTCCTCATTTTCCAGTTTTGTTAAAATAAATTGAGAAGTGCTATTTATGTAGTATTTTTTAAAAGCTGAAATTATTCCTTGTCTAGAGGATGAAGAATGCCGGTTGTATTAGGTGGCAACAATTCATTCTTAATGTTTGGATGTTCCAAATGAGGATGTCCAGGTGTATAGTCTATAATGAGTAAAATCTGAAATTCAAGTTTCGTTCATTTAGAATTCTACTTCTGGCACTAAACAATAAATATTGCCGACGTAACCCACGCTTTGCGATTTGCCATCCAGTGAACTGGCAAATGTTTTAAATCGTTGTCTTTTAACGCACGTGGTTTTAAAAATTTATTTACATTTTATCTCATGATGCGTTGCAGCATAGTAAAAACGTTAATCTTTCCTTAAAAGCTTTGAAGCCACTAGCTCTCTTTTCTGCTTTTGCAATGTATTTTCTACCTAGCATTTTTTCCAGAATGTGCAGGTCTCATCTGCATTGAATATTTGATCTGGGGAGTAGTTCTTCATCTGCTGATGCAGATTCCCCTCTTATTTGAACGTCGTTAAGATTATTTCTTTTTAAAACTCTTACCATCCACCCATTGCTTGCTGAGAAGTCTTTAGGAGGAAGTTCTGATAGTTTTATCTTTTCATAAAATACTAAAGTTTTTATACCCTACACCACACTGTGGTACAGGGTATTATAACTTTGTGCATTTGTTTGTAACACCCAAAAGGAGAAGAGATAGATCCATTGTTTATTATACCGATCGACTTGTAATCACTTTCTGAGTCGATTTACCTATGTCCGTCTGTCTGAAGATGTATTCTTGTAATCAAAGTATAGGTCGCAATTATGGCCCGATCTTGACGAAACTTTACACATATCTTTTTTTGGCCCAAGGACGATCCCTATTTAATTTGGTTAAAATCGGTTCAGATTTAGATATAGCCCCCATATATATGTTAGCCCCGATTTGACATGTAAGCGCTGTAAAAACTTTATTTTATATCCGATCAGTATGAAATTCGGCAGAAAGAGGTTTCTTATTATATGAATGAACACTGTTAAATTTGGAAGAAATCGGTTCAGATTTAAATATGGCCCTATATATACGTTACCCCCGATTTCACATGTAAGCGCCGTAAAAAAATTATTTTGTAACCGATCAGTGTGAAACTCGGCAGAAAGAGGTTTCCTATCACATGAAGGAATACTGCCAAATTCGGAGAAAATCGGTTCAGATTTAGATATAGCCCCCATATATATATTACCCTCGATTTTACATGTAAGCGCTGTAAAAAGTGTATTTTTAATCCGATAAGTACGAAATTCGGCAGAAAGAGGTTTCTAATTACATGAATTAATACCGCCAAATTTGAGGGAAATCGGTTGAGATTTAGATATAGCCCACTTATATATGTTACCCCCGATTTGACATGTAAGGGCTGTAGAGACTGTATTTTATATCCGAGCAGTAAAAAAATTGGCAGAAAGAGGTTTCTCATTACGTGAATTAACACTGAGTATTCAGGGAAAATCGGTTCAGATTTATATATAACATCCGTATATATGTTCCTCCTGATTTGGTATGAAAGCGCTATATTGCTTAATTTAGCGATTATCGGTTCAGAATTAGATAATATGTTCCTACCCATTTACCAATTATTCCAAATTATTATCGCAATGACCCTTACCGCATTGTTAGGGAGGTGTAGGGTATTATATAGTCGGCCCCGCCCGACTTTCTGACTTTCCTTACTGGTTTCTTTTGTCATGTATCCTCTTATAGGAATCCCCTTTTTCATTAAATCCTCTATCCACAAGACAATCGATTTTTCAAACAATGTGTCTTGAAAAAGAAGAATATTTCGAGCTTAGTTTTGTTTTTCATTAAATCCTCAATCCACAAGACAACCCATTGCTTCCTGAGGTTTCTTTAGGAGTAGAAGTTGACGGCTCTGATAATTGTATCTTTTCATAAAATACTATAGCGTTTTCTTTTATCATGTATCCGCTTTTTCATTAAATCCTCAATCCTCAATCCACAAGACAATAGATTTTTCATCTTTTTCAATCAATGTACCTTGAGTAAGAAAAATATTTTGAACTTAGTTTTGTTCCAGAAATTACGGATTTAAAAAAAAAACAACAAACGCATAAATTTGAATTCACGTAAAAAGAATTCGCATAAAACGAGGCTTGACTGCGGCAGTTTTCGTGATTGCTCCAAAAATTTATGAGATCGGAAATCTGGGGCAAGGAAGTGGACCAGCTAGTATCATATATTTAGAGTGCACGCTAAACATATATATGTTTCAAGCCGAATATGTTGGGGATAATATACTACAGAAGTAATTTTTTTCAGCGTATATAAATAAAACAGATTTTTTTTTCTACGTAATACCCAGAGATAGTTTGTCGTAAAATGTGAAAAATGTATATGACGTATACGACATTCGTATACAATGTTGTAAAGCTCATAACGGAAACACGACAAGTTTTTTTTAATTCGGATTTTCTTGGGAGGCACCTCCAATATTTGGACCATAACACGTGTAAGATCGATAAGGCCGGGATAACCTTTAAATTGAAGGAAATTATGAGGGGATCAAATGTTGAGAATATCACTGTCAAATAGAAACAGTAGTTAAGTACATGTTGTTAAAGAAATTAGAAAAAACTTTTTTTTTTTTAAAAAACTTTTTTTGTTAGCTCGGAAAAAAAACATAAAATATAGGGAAAAATCGCAAGAAGCTGTCATTCTAACGAAGATGACAATGCCAATTTGAATCTATGGATAAATGTATACATTATTTTGCATTTCCATGTTAACCCAGCAAAATCTTGGTAAGTACCTGTCATTATTCCCTGCATTACCAAATAATGACATCTTATCATTCGCTGAATTACTTTCGGCTTATTAAAAATATAATGACTTACCAATAATAACAGAAATAAGTGATTTTTTGTTATCAAAATCATTTTGGCAAATTTTAATAGAATGCAATTTTGGCTCTATGTGGTTATGTATAAGATTTATTTATATTTCAACATGTTTTCAAATAATACGTGCAGATTTGAATGAAAATACCAGAAATTCGAATCTGGCATGAGGAAATTGTTTGTTTCGAGAAATATGCGCGACAATATGCAAAAAATTATTTTAAATGGCCATTTCTACATATCTACTACTTATTTTATAACTTATTGTTAATGCATTATTCAAGTACATAAAATCGAGCTACAAATAAGTACTTATTATGCTACTTTATTGTATGCTTTTTGGAAGTACTTTCCTCCAATGACATCCCCATGTTAAAATAATGAGAAAAGTGGCTAAATAATAAGTACTTACCATTATCGAACTTTGCTTACTCGTCGGATTATTTGGTAATGAGAAATTTTGCTGGGAAGTGATCACAGTATTTGTGACTTATGTCACGGATTTTAGTGAAACTTGGTTTACGATCATGTTTAGTGGTGCAAACAATCCACCTAATTTTTTTTGAAAAAAAAAACTTAAAAAATTTTCTAAATTTTGAGAATACTGGGTTTATTAAAAATTATATCTTTTTATCGGTAAAAGTTATCAACATGGGAATTTTTCAAAAGATTAGTAAATATTTTGAAAAATTATTTATTTCTTTTCTATATTAGAAAAAATAGAAAAGAAATTAAACAAGACATTTTTTCTATTTTTTTTTAAATATATTAAAATTAATTTTCTCAAAAAATTTGAGTGAGTTGTTTACACACCTTAATAAAATCGTTATACCAAGTTTCAGTAAAATCCGTGACATGCGCCTAAAATACTGTGATCACTTAACATGGAAATGCTCTATAGCCCTTTTGGTAGAAATAACAGAATTTCCACAAAATCATATTTGTATCGTAAACCAGTTTCTATGGCCCAAAAGTGTAACACACCGAAGTAGTAACCTAAGAGACCCAAAGTATAGTAAGCGGAATTACGTTTTGGGCCATTTGAGCAATGTCCGTACTTCTGTCTGTCTGGATAGTGCGCACGATAACTTTCGGTAGGAGTAACCGATTGACTTCGAATTTGGTATGTGTAATGAACTATGTTGGTCCACTCCTTCGAGTAGCTCTCCCACAAAGGGTCAACTTTTTGTGATATATTGTTTCGCTAATAACTTTTATACTACTTATCAGAATCTTTCACAATTCCACACATAGCAGTAGTTTCTTGGTCGATATCACCTGGAGGAAAGTGGGCGAAGTCGTTAGCCCCTTTGGAACCTCCCACACAAATGGACCATTTTGCACAAAATGTTAACGGCTTATAACTTTAATTTCAGTCCATACAAATACTTGAAACAAAATGGCCAAAATACTTTCCTTACTTTTACAATGTGGGCCAAATTCATACATTTATGCATAGATATTTTCAGACAGGCATTGTTTTTTATACCCTACACCACACTGTGGTACAGGGTATTATAACTTTGTGCATTTGTTTGTAACACCCAAAAGGAGAAGAAATAGACCCATCGTTTATTATACCGATCGACTTAGAATCAGTTTCTGAGTCGATTTAGCTATGTCCGTCTGTCTGTCTGTCTGTCCGTCTGTCTGTCTGTCTGTCCGCAATTATGGTCCGATCTCGACGAAACTTTACACATATCTTTTTTTTGGCCCAAGGACGATCCCTATTGAATTTGGTTAAAATCGGTTCAGATTTAGATATAGCCCACATATATATGTTAGCCCCGATTTGACATGTGAGCGCTGTAAAAACTTTATTTTATAACCGATCAGTATGAAATTCGGCAGGAAAAGGTTTCTTATTACATGAATGAACTCTGTTAAATTTGGAAGAAATCGGTTCAGATTTAGATATAGCCCCCATATATACATTACCCCCGATTTGACATATAAGCGCTGTAAAAATGTTATTTTATATCCGATCAGTGCGAAATTCGGCAAAGAGAGGTTTCTTATTACATGAAGGAATACTGCTAAATTAGGAGAAAATCGGTTCAGATTCAGATATAGCCCCCCCCATATATATGTTACCCCCGATTTGACATGTAAGCGCTGTAAAAACTGTATTTTATATCCGATCAGTGCTAAATTTGGCAGAAAGAGGTTTCTTATTACATGAAGGAATGCTGCTAAATTCGGAGAAAATCGGTTCAGATTTGTATATAACCTCCATATATATGTTCCTCCTGATTTGGTTTCAAAGCGCTATAGAAGTTGTACTTTACTTCCGATAATTAAAATTTTCCAGAAAGATGTCTCAATTTAGGAACGAATATTCCTTAATTTAGCGATTATCGTTTTAGAATTAGATAATGTATTCCTACCCATTGTAGGGTATTATAAAGTCGGCCCCGCCCGACTTTCTGCCTTTCCTTACTGGTTTCGTTCGAATGTTAGCTTTCAATAAAATTTGTGCGACTTTTTTCTATTTGTTATGGTTTTTTTCGTGTTCAATTTTAATTTTCAATTGCAGATATTTCGGGATCTATACCAGGTAACTCTTGTTAGTAACAAACCTTTTGTAGGCCTCGGTTGGTAGAATGCAAAACAAGCGAGATTATTCGAAGCAGACGACAAAGTTTCACGTGCGAAAACATTTTGTACATCCGAGGCGGCCAACTTTGAGGCCTTGTAGCTCCGCCCTTGTACGCCATAGGAGCGTACATTGTTTAGTCGCAATCGGTTGTTTGATTCAGAAACGGCGGAATTATTTCCCTTCTGTTAAATTCCTGTCTTGTGCCATGGTGCTTCCTTATGCTACCAGTATCATTGAAACGAGAAATGGCCCGATAGACAAACATTTCTTTCACACGTAAATCTCGTAGCTCATTCAAAAAGGCTGGTTGTGATTTTTCAGGCAAATACGAGTACAAAAAAATAACACTTTTGTGTTTGAATCCCTGGATGATTCCATTTATACAAAATTATTGTTTGAGAAAAACGATTTTCAGTTGAATCAAATGCAATTTATAGAAAATATTTCTTAAGGAAACATTATTTACTTCGTAATAATCGTAATGCCTACTTGAAAAATCTATGGATAAATGTAGAAATTATAGCCCTTTTGGTGGAGGTAAGAGAATTTCAAAAAATCGTTTAACGGCCTGTTTCTGTATTTCCAAGGAAAGTCTCTGAGAACGAAAACCAGTCACTCACTTTCGTCAGGAATTTGGTTTCTCTAATGTTCGCTCGTTCGAACTTACCAATTGGATAATATTTTAATTGCATATACACCTCTGTAGTCTCTACACCAGCGCGGTGGCCACAAAATCAACCCTGAGCTGAACCAAGACTCATTTCTTTCTCTCCCCCCACGTCTTTTTCATTGTGCATTAGACCATTTATTATTTTTTCGGTACTGATTTCCGGGCCGAGAAAGTTTCCATTTGACCTACAAACCTTCAATAAAAAATTTGGTGCCGATCGGATAACGCTAAGGTCTGCCCAAAGTTGTTTGAAAACACAAAACTCACTTTACATGAACAAAATTTGGGTTTTAATCAAATGTCACATGTTCAAGTAATTAAAAAATATTTTATTAGCATGAAAAGTTTTTAAATGATCTTTGAATAAAATGTTCTTTCTTACAAGTCGTAAACAATCAAAATCGGCCGAAAAACGAAAAAGTTACAACAGTTTTCATTTGAATTTTACGTCATGACAGGGCATGCATGCACACCGACATGGCCTCAGGCATATACATATGTACATATGTAGACCTAAGAGCAATCACAATAAAAAATAGATCATTATATAACATGCTTGTGCATGCATGAAAAATAAAACAACAAACAAAAATGGTTGGATCTACATGTTGGACGGATTTGCATAATGGTTGATTTTTCGCATCAGTCTGACATTTTTTACTGGTCAAATAAGAAAACATAAGCAGAACTTTGCAGCGCGCTATACGCCCATGCAACAGGGTCGTTTACAGAACGCGCTCTGCCTCCAGCCTAAGTGAATTGAGAAAGGGACAGTTTCGCACAAAATTTAATTTTAATCATATTCATATTAGTCTCCAGATCGACCACATCCAAAATGGTTACTAGATCCAGTGATAAATTTCGCACCGTAGAATCAGTTGGGCATGTATCACATACAATATCTGGAGCCAAACTGCCGTCAAACAGACAGATATTGCAAGTTTTCTTTTTTAATATGCGATTTGTTAATGTTGGCAGAAAAAACTGTGCGAAAGATAGTGCTACGCTGGCAGTGGATGCAGCTATAATTTTTTGGCAACAGGCGCGAATACCAACACGTGATAAATATAAATGTCAAGATAAATTGCTAAAGTTGTACGGCGACTGGAGAAATGTCCACAAACATAGTGCAAACAGGAGATCGGATAAATCAAAATTAAACGTGAACATTTTCAAAGAAAAAATGGATGATCTGTTCGATATAGCTAGTGCAAACGCCCTGAACGAGATGATGAAAGACAGAAAGGCAGACCAGGGTGCATGGCAGGCGTTGACATGAAATTGTACGGGCGAGAACAGCGATCCGAGCAACGAATACAAAAAGCAGAATCGCGAAAGAGAAAGCATTCAGAACGTAACAATCAATCTTGTAAGTTAATAAATTGAAGTGTTTTACTCGTAATTCCATAAAACAACTGTTATTGTGTAGTACTCGATACAGTTTACATTGGAAGTGACGATGAAGATGAGTTCGATGATAGCATTTCGGATACGGATATGACATGCGAGTTTCATACCGATGATGACGATGATCACACCAAACGTCTAAGAGGACGACAACATTGGATCTCGTTACGTTTTACAGTAGTCCTTGATAATGCCAAAGTTAGCTGTTCAGATGCTGTACATATTTTGATAGCATGCGCTCATGATGTGATAACTGTAATGAATAATGCTGCGACGCCTCTAACCTCTGTTGGTGAGCTTGTGATTAATCGATCTACAATATATGAGCTACGAAAAGAAAATCGTAAGCGAGAAGCGGAGAAGGTGCAAACAGAATTCATTGCAAAAGTAATTTAGTTCAGATCTAAACATATATATAATTTATAGCTTTACGAATCCATCGATTTCTATTTTATTTTTTATACGTAGATCAATAGCGTACATTCATTGATTATGCACTGGGACGGAAAACTTTTGCCGGAGCTATTCGGCAGAAAAATCGTTGATTTTGGGCGCTCCCAAAATCCCGGCTGGTACTGGAGAAAATATGGCCAATGTCGTTCATGATACACTCATTAATTGGGATATTTCTAATAAAGTTTCCGCCATGGTTTTCGATACCACGTCGTCAAATACAGGTCAAAACACAGGATCGTGCATTTTGTTGCAGAACAAATTAGGTCGAAAATTAATCAAGTTCCCATGTCGTCATCACATAATGGAGATAGTATTGAAACATGTGTTTGAGGTTAAACTTTCGGCGACTTGTGGTCCTGGAGTGCCTATTTTTAATCGTTTTGCTGCCGTATGGGTAAGTCTCGACCACAAATCGTTTAAAAACGGACTCGAAGATCCAATTGTACGCTCAAAAATAAGTAATGCTGACTGCGAAGTCATTAAGAAATTCTGCATTAAACAGCTAAATGAAACACAAATCCGAGATGATTACAAGGAACTATTACAATTAATTTGGGAAGTAAATGAAGATTATCAAGATGCTCTCGATGTTTGTCGTAATCTGTTTGTTGTTAACGACACTGCTGAACGCGGTGTACAATTTATGAATGATTACAACAGAATACTTACGAAAGACGAAGAGCAAAATCAATTTATATTACAGTGCATTGAAGAATATCGTAGAAAATGTCCCTCACATAACAAGTCAGATCTAATATAATATTGAAATAATTGTATTTTTTGTTTTTTTTTTTTCACCGATCTCAATATTAAAAATCTATTTATTAATTAATAATACAAAGAAATTTAATTTTACTTAAACATACGATTTTTGAATAAAAAAATATTTCCCCTATAAAGTGTGTTCTAAATTTTGAATGAACTTTGGGCAGACCCTAGGGTTATCCGATCGGCACAACATTTTTTATGGAAGTCTTGTAGGCCAAATGGAAACTTTTTCGGTCCGGAAATCAAGGATCGCAGCAACTTTCACCTTTTGCATCATGTGCTATAAACGATCTATTGTGCATGGATAATTTTTTCCATCTTCAGTCTGGGTTAGGCAAACTTAACCGTAACTTAACTTTAGCGCAGTCGTAACGTTGCCCGCTGAAGCAATTACCCAAAACTTGAAAAACGTGCCATAGTCTCAGACATTCACAACCAAAATTGTAAAATCATTATTTTATTTTATATTTTTTTGTTCTTATTTTAATATTTTATTACTTATTTATCATTCCATTTCAAAAGTTTCGCATAAATGTCTTTTTTCGTTGATCTGCAGAATTTGTTTGCAAATGCACGTAAACGTACCGTCAAAATGAAATTTCAGCAGATTCAGCCGTTCGTTTACGCTTCGTTGGCTAATCGTTTACACTGAATTCCATATGTCAGATAGAATCAGCTGATTCGTTAAGCTATGGGGGCGTTACGGTTACGTTTGCCTAACCCAGCCTTTAGTGAGCTGCCGCAATGTTGACTTGTTTATGCTTTAATATGTATACATATCGATACCTCCATTCTAAACTATGCTAAGTTCAAAAAGGTAGTTTTTCACAAGAGGCGATCAAAGTTTGATGTTTTTTTTAATTTTATGTGGAATTCCTTTATAATGCAAATCGAATGACCTGTACATACTGTTTTGTGTTTAACTTTTGATTGGGTTGACGAATAAACACTAAAAATTTTGACTGAATATAAATTTGAATAGTTAGAAATTAAAAATGCAATCTCCCTAAAACTATGCTAAGTCGACTTAGCATGTTTAGAATGGAGTTATCGATATGTATACAAATTGATTATTATGTAATTGGTTTTACCGTAATTATATTAATATCTACTTATTTTTGCTTCGAATAAAGTTTTTTTTGTCATTGTTCCTATCAGTCGACAACTAAAACAAAGTGACTCGATCTGACACTTCTGTTCGCCCAGGTGACAGCAAGGAGAGATAGAGAAACTAAAATTTACACTGGAATGATTATGTTTTCGTACGAGTTCACTATCGTGCGACTCGTCGTGCTGATGGTAGTTAGTGAAACTGAAATCAGCTGTTTGTCGTATGGAAGGCGAACGAAAACAAATTTTCAAGTTACAGAAACAAGCTGTATTTATATTTGAACTCTCATATAGTATTGCTATTCCCGGGTGGCATTTCTTCCTTGTCTACCCCTCGGTTTAAAACATTATTGCACACTGCATAATTTAAAAGCAATTCTGTAAATGCATAAAATGAAATGACACTTTCTTGGAGCAATTCAACCACATTTCATTTGGACTATAACCAAGTGTCTCTTTTGCCTTCGGTGAGTGTGGTCTGTGGACACTACACGTAAGCAGAGAATGAAGAAAATATTGAAATTGCATTTTCCCACAATGCATTAATATTGCACGTGCTGCAAAAAATATAAAAAAGCATTTCTTCTGCTTGAAGTTTTTAAACATTTCATGCTGCATAAAACAACCGAAGAGAAAACGTTTTGAAGGGATGTCTTCGAATAGAAAATGTTAAGATGTTTTCTTAACAAAAGCTTTTAAAAGGAAAAAAGTACTTAGGCATATTAAGACTTTAGATTAAAAAATAAAAATATCTTCTCATACATATCCATACCTCCATTCTTAACTATGCTAAGTGCAAAAAGGTAGTTTTTCAGGAGAGGCTATCAAAGTTTGATGATTTTTTTTAAATTTGTGTGGATTTCCTTTATAATGAAAATCGAATGACCTATACTGTTTTGTGAATAGCTTTTGATTGCGTTGACAGATGAACACCAAATTTTGACTGAATATAATTTGGAATATTTAGGAATTAAAAATTCAATCTCCCTAAAAACATGCTAAGTCGACTTAGCATGCTTTATAATGGACGTATCGATATATTTTTATTGCTACAAATATTTTTATAATTTAAAGAAAATATTCAAACTATACTCGAATGTTCCTTTAGTAAAATAATAGGACTGTACTATACCATAATCACATTTGAAACTTTCCGAGATTGCTTTATGTATGGAGTCCTTCCCCTTTCTCAAGCTGTGGCTATTCAAAATAATCCCTCTGCAAAATAACTTTATGGACTGAATTACTTAAGACAAGTATCATTGGATAAGTAAAACTCGAACGTAAATTGTCCAAGAAATTCCAGGACATTTACAAAGTAATTTTTCATTTTAAATTTTACTTTAAACAGACAGTAAGAATATTTCAAACGAATAAACCAACTAATGTAAGAGTATATCCTCATTTTGTGAGTAATGTAATATGGTACTTTGTGCGGAATATGCCAGAATGGTGGAAACATTTTGTTCATTCTTTCTCAGTCTGTAGTCATTGGAAAAGTTGTCTTAAATGCAGATTATGAAAACATTTGGATTATAATTTACATAAATTGTATTACAAATATGACAAATATTTGTCAATCCCTAGGAGGGGGATACATACGCCAATTTTGCGTTGAACATTAGATATGTGCTACAAAGATGTCGCTATCAGACTGAGAAAAATAGGCGAAGTGGTCCAGCCCCTTTTGATACCTCCCACACAAAAGGGACCATTTCGTATAAAAAGTTTACTGCTAGTAACTTTAATACCAGACCATACAAAAGCTTGCAGTTTTGTTCAGTGTAATGTTTTTATAGCACCTACAGTCAAGTGAAAAGTGGACGTAATTGGCGCGCCCCTTTTGGTACCTCCCACACAAATATACCATTTTACACCAAAAGTTAAATGCTTAAAACTTTAATATCAGTCCATATAAATACTTGCAATTTTGTACAGTGTAATGCTTTAATAGTACCTAGAGTTCAGAGAAATGTGGGCGTTATTGGCCCGCCCCTTTTGGTACCACCCACACAAATTTACTATTTTGTACCAAAAGGTAACAGAGTTTAACTTTAACTCCAGTGAATATAAATACTTAAAATATTATACGATGTAATGCTTTATAGTATCTAGAGTCCAAAAAAAAGTGACCGTTATTGGCACGCCCCTTTCGGTAGCTCCCACATAAATGGACCATTTTGTACCAAATGTAAACAACTTTTAACTTTAATACCAGTACATAACTTCTTTAAACTGATAATAATTTAATTAAAACAAAAAAAATCTACGAATAATAATACCAATATATATGTAACTACTTTAAATTGATAATAATTTAATTAAAATTAATGTCCTAATGGAATCGCATGATAGTATACAGAACTACTAAAATTCGGTTGGCAAATAATTCGGTCGAAAACAGTTTGGTTGCCTCAACCGAATTATTTTCCAACCGAATTTTGATAGTTCTGTCTACTATCATGCGATTCCATTAGAACAACCAACATTTTTGTTGCGGTATACTTCTGCTTCCATGTTGACAACAATCATATTTGGTTGCGCTAACAAATTGCAGCTAAAATCTGTTTTTTATGTTGCCACAACCAACTGTATTTAAAAATTTGTTGTTCTGACAATTTGTCAGTCACAAATACTACCCACAAATAATTAAGCACAGTTTTCATTAATTTTTATTTTATTTATTGAACAATTCATAACAAACATAAAAATCCAATATTGCAAATTCATCACTATTATGAGATGTGGAAATATTTGACACAAACTTTAGTACACGAAAAAAAACACAAAACTTTTATGCAAATATCGCTTAACCTTGTGCTTTCAATTTCATGATTGTTGCTTTTATTTTTTATTTATGTAAAATAGTTTGCACAACATATTCTGCATTCTACACATTATTATCCACACGAAATTATATTTGACTACATATACCGTTCTTGAAAAAAATCATGAACCAACAAAAGAACAGCAACCAAGCTTTCGGTTGTACGGGTTGCTATATATATTTCTGGCCTAGGCAACACTAAGTGTTGGCTGGCGTCATTTGATATTTCCATTGGAAAGTTTGACGTTTTTAAGCATAAACGTACTCAGAACGTTTTGACGTATGACCATCATTGGTGTTGTTTACAGTGACTTGAAAAAATCAATTTGACAAAAAAATGGAATTAATTCGTGAACATTTTCGTGCAATCACTAATTTCGTCGTGGATTATCACGACAAGAGTGCATCGATGAACTTAAATCTTTGTATGGCGATGAAGCACCATTCTATAGCACTGTGAAAAACTAGTTTAGTGAATTCAATCGTGACCGACGCTCGCTGAAAGACGAAGGTCGTCGAAAAACGGCCGTTGTGCCAGAGAAAATTGATGCCGTGCGTGAACTGATAATGCAAGATCGTCATGTGACATACCGTGAGATAGAGGCGTCCTTGGACATTTCTTCCACCAGCATACATTCGATATTGCATGAACACCTGGCCGTAAAAAAGGTTTGTTCTCGTTGGATCCCGCACAATTTGACAATCGCTCAAAAATGGCTCGTGTCGATTGGTGCAAAGAAATTTTAAAAAAATACGATCGCGGAGCTTCAGAACACGTTTGAAAGATCGTCGCAGGTGACGAATCTTGGATCTATGCGTATGAGCCCGAAACAAAACAGCAATCGACCGTGTGGGTCTTCGAAGACGAGCCAAATCCAACGAAAGTTGTTCATGGAAGAAGCACTTCGAAGCAAATGGTCCCCTGTTTCTTCGGCAAAACTGGTCATGTGGCGACTGCTCCGCTTGAGCAACGTAGGATGGTCAATTCTGAGTGGTACACCACAATTTGTTTGCCTGAAGTCTTTGGAGAAATTCGAAAAACGAACAAGAGAAGACGAATCATTGTGCACCATGACAATGCGAGCTCTCACACATCGACTCAAACCAGCGCCTTTTGACCGGCCAAAACGTCGAATTGATGGGTCATCCGCCGTACAGCCCTGATTTGACACCCAATGACCTATTCTTATTCACTCATATCAAGAAACCAGTAAAGAAAGGCTAAAGTCGGGCGGTGCCGACTATATAATACCCTACACCACTCTCGTAATATTGAATGACTCTGATATATAAATTTTGTAATTCATGTATAAATTGTTTGCATAAATTTACTTTTGGGACATTTTATACTTAAATAATACCCTGTACAACAGTGTAGTGTAAGGTATAAAAACGATTGGATCTAAAGAGCCAAATCGGATGAAACATATATATGGGAGCTATAGTTAAATCTTTACCGATGTTGGTTCATGGATCAAGAAATTCTACCATTCTAAATTTCAACACGATTGGATGTAAAATACAGCTTTTATAGGACTAAATGGCCAAATCGGACGAAACATATATATGGGAGCTATAGCTAAATCTTAACCGATTTTCTTCAAATTCGTTAGTGTTGGTTCCTGGATCAAGAAACTCTACCATTCTAAATTTCAAAATGATTGGATGTAAAATACAGATTCTACAGGACTAAAGGGCCAAATCGGACAAAACATATATATGGGAGCTGTAGCTAAATCTTAACCGATTTCCTTCAAATTCGGTAGTGTTGGTTCATGGATCAATTAACTCTACCATTCTAAATTTCAAAACGATTGGATGTAAAATACAGCTTCTATAGAACTAAAGGGCCAAATCGGACGAAACATATATATGGGAGCTATAGCTAAATCTTAACCGATTTTCTTCAAATTCGGTAGTGTTGGTTCATGGATCAAGAAACTTTACCATTCTAAATTTCAAAATGATTGGATGTAAAATACAGCTTCTTGAGGACTAAAGAGCAAAATCGGACGAAACATATATATGGGAGCTATAGCTAAATCTTAACCGATTTTCTTCAAATTTGGCAATGTTGGTTCACGGATCAAGAAACTCTACCATTTTAAATTTCAAAACGATCGGATGTAAAATACAGCTTCTATAGGACTAAAGGACCAAATCGGACGAAAGATATATATGAGAGCTATATCTAAATCTGAACCGATTTTCTTCAAATTCGGCAATGTTGGTTCATGGATCAAGAAACTCTACCATTCTAAATTTCTAAACGATCGGATGTAAAATACAGCTTCTATAGGACTAAAGGGCCAAATCGGACGAAACATATATATGGGAGCTATAGCTAAATCTTAACCGATTTTCTTCACATTCGGCAATATTGGTTCATGGATCAAGAAACTCTACCATTCTAAATTTCAAAACGATCGGATGTAAAATACAGCTTCTATAGGACTAAAGGACCAAATCGGACGAAAGATATATATGGGAGCTATATCTAAATCTGAACCGATTTCAACCAAATTCAATAGCGATCTTAACAGCCGCGAAATACTCTAAACTGCAAAATTTCAGAACGATCGGAGTGAAATTGCGACCTGTAGTCGACGAACAACTTTACATGGACAGACGGACGGACGGACGGACAGACATCGTTAAATCGACTCAGCTAGTGATTCTGAGTCGATCGGTATACTTTAAGGTGGGTCTAGCTGTGTTATTTTCAGGTGTTACAAACATCTGCCATGAAACAAACTTATAATACCCTGTACCACAGTGTGGTGTAGGGTATAAAAACTGCTTGGTCAACGTTTTTCGACGCCTGAAGCTGCTGTCGAAGTGTTCAAAAACCATGTTTTGGAAATGAATTTTCAACACACTGTAACCAAAACAATTCGGGCTCAAATGACAAAACGGTCTGAGTGAAGTTATGCTAAAAAATCCCAAACTTTCCAATGGGAATGTCAGATGGCGCCAGGCAACACTTAGTGTACTATAATGTACTATAATGAAAGATTAAAATTCGTTACCACAACTAACCGGATGTCAATAAAAAAAAACAATCATAAATCGATTGATACAACCATCGATTTAGTTGCAAGCATTTTTATTTGATCGTATTCATGTTATAATTGTTGTTTTAACTATTTATATATAAATACAACCGCACACGGTGTATGCAATAGACTGTTTGTTGCCAGTACTATTTTGTTATTGTTATTATCGAATTTCAACTAATTATTTTCCTTGGTTTAGGCAAAGGTGAATTGTCAGTTCAGAAGATGGCAAGAGCTGCACAAAAAAATTTTCTCCGACAATAGCGCCATTGTTACATGCATAAACATCGCACATCTGACAATCAAAAGTGTCTGCAAATTATCGCACAATAGCAGCGTTGTGTGCTTACACGATTTCCAGATGGCTACCAAAATTAATGTCTTACAATGACTTTTTCAACGTTGCAAGACAAAAATTTGATGTTCACACTGTAGTAAGTTCATAGGGTTGCATTTTTCCGCCAGCGGCTAACTAAGTCCTAACCGCAAAAAAAAATCAGTCCTAGCCGACCCAACCGACCAAAAGCAAATTTTTCAGGATATGGTTATTTTAGTTTTCTCTTTACTCAGTGCAGGTATTGACATGAACCTTTCAAGTTAAGCTTGTTTGAGTAATTAACAAGTATTAATCGTTGCATTAGTCTTTATTTAAAAATCAGTATAAATTTTGCAACTTAAGTTTTTTTCGCTGTCATCGCATCAACCTGAAGCGATGTTCTTGTGTCGGTTAAGTTACAAAACATAAGCCTAGAAATATGCAGCAGCATATTTTTTTTAAATTTATTTTAGAAATGTCGACAACTCAAAACAAAGGAAATTTATTATTAACATTAAATATAATTAAAACCAAAAACAATATAATTTAAGAAGACATTCCTTCCTGTAGCGAGTAATTGTCAGTTACGAACGAATAGGAATTTGATTCCAACGATTGAGGGTTTTCGCGGATTTTCAGACCGATTTTCACGAATTTTTTGTAAGAGTCACAATTAAAAAATTAATATTAATTGATAAGTGCAAAAAAAGTTCAATCAATTTTCGCGGAATACTGTTTTTCGCGTGTTACAATTCATTCCTATTCGTTCGTAACTGATAGATTTTGACGTTTCGGCCTGAGGAATGTCTTCTTATATTCTATTTGTCTTTGATTAAAACCAGTAAGGAAAGACTTAAGTCGGGCAGGACCGACTACATGATACCCTACACCACATTCTTAGCAGAATAAGTGCACTACTAATGAAATTCACAACATTGAGATATATACATATTTTACATATCGCTCACTTACTTCAAGACTGTCCTAACTCAAAATAAAATTTTTGAGATTGTCCTACAGAAATGAGAATTTTGTAAATATCCAAAAATAAATCTGACCGAAATTTACTTTATAAGTAAAAAATCATATTTCGGCTTATTACACCTTTTTAAACTTCCTATTTCATATTATTTGTCTTTTTATACGGACTTAAAGTAACACATCTCGACAATTTTCAATTTTTAATTAGGACGGACTTGAAATAAATGAGCGATATGTGGTCGATATATAAACTGCACTCAGCTAAATTTCATAACGAACGGATGTTAAATGAAACTTCTATAGTAATTTGATACCAACTCGGAACGAATACATATATGGGGGCTTTTATAAATTTCAACAGATTTTTAACAAACTTAGATATCTTTATTTCTGTGTCAATGATGCCCATGTAAAATAAAGCTTCTCCGACTCGTTGATACCAAATGGGAAGGAAAGTATTTATGGGAGCTATATCTGAATCTGAACCGATTTCTTTTTGACAGTGTTTCTTGAACTCATTTATGCCAAATTTGGTAATGATCAGATGTAAAATCCGATTTAGATGACACATCGGAGGAAAAAATATATGTGGCCTACATCTAAAACTAAACCGATTTTCACAAGATTCAATAGGGATCATCCTTGGGTCAAAAAGAGCACTGTGCTTAGTTTCATCACAACGGTACCCAAATTATTACACTAAAATCACATATAGGAAAAAGCAGCCAAGAATGATTTGCATTTGTTTCTTATTGGACACATCACTAAAATGTGTATTGTAAATCTTGTCAAACTCGACGAAATGTCCATAATCAACAAAAGCATAGTTACCTTTCATTCACCGGAAGTCATTTTAATAAATATTAGCAATCAATCAACACAAAAATTTGAGCTTTTCTAGCGCTGCACAGTGGTCCGAAATCCTAAACTAGCTGTTTAAAGAATATCTAAATATGTTTACAAGAATATCAAGAGTAATAAAATTAAATGTTTTAAGCTGAATCTGCTTCACTCTCTGAATTGATTTGTAACACTGACATTAAAGCGTCAGACGCGTCTGAAAGCAATAATAATATGTCTTCAGATAAAGTCTCTTTACATGATTATGAAGAGAAGCTTGTCTTGAAAAAAAAAGATATTAGAAGATCCGAAGACAAAAGAAGATAGTGAAAAAAAGATCATACATTGTTTTTTCTCTGGGAATTTTTCGAGTGTGATTATCTCGTATATTCCTGAAGTCCTTATTTCGTGATTCTAGGCCTTCTTCGGACAACATTCCAATAACTATTGCAGCATATTCAGCACCATGCAATAGAATTTTGTGAACACTCGATGGCATATAATACGAGGAATACAACTGTATGAACATATAGTTTTGCTGTGTCCACCGCATATGTTTTAAATGCTTCCACATTAATAGCAAAGCCGCAGAACATAGTGGTTAAAATCACAGCAAACCTTTTAATCAAATCTTTATCAACTCAAATTATTGCTGAGGCTATAGTTCGTTGGTTGACAAATGTTCTAGCTGTGTTACCGTCATTCATTGTTTCACATCCCGGCTTGGGAATATTAACCAACAAACCCATTTCTTTCCTAAGACGCTCAATAATGGTTTTCTTTGTTGCCTCTTTCACCGCCTTATCAGAATCAATCACCTCTGGTTTGCCATTTTTGAATATTTAGTTTATAGCCAATATGACGGATGCATTTAAAACACCTTATCCAAGCGTGCAATGTAGACAGACCTTACTCATAATGGGCTTCTTTTGGTTGTAATTTTTCAAGTGCCTTTAAGCTATTCATAATTTTTGGGAAGTTGGGAAGAAGATTTTGCGATTGTTGGGAATATTTTCCCATCAACCATCGTCAAAAAAATTATGTGTGATATTATTTTTTGTTCCTTCTTCACAGATTTGTGTTGGAACCATCGCAGCTATTTGAGCGTTTATAGCATCTATTTCTTTTGTAACAAGCGACTTAGTCTCTTTTTAAAAATCAGGTTTATTGGTCTACAAAATCGTAAAGAAGATGGTCGTGGATTGTGCCAAATAAGTTTGTTGCCATGTTTGCGCTGCAGAGGAACTGTTTTATTTTCGAGTCTATCATCGAACATCTGCTTATATCTCGAATGCACACTGCTGTCATCACATCCCCACTTATACGACAAAATACGTTGATCGCATTTGTGTTGTTGTAAAACTTTTTTTTTGTTGTAAAAGCCTTTTGTAGTGTAATCTACCAAACTTTGCAAGGTCACCTCAGACGATATGCCAGAAATTGTAATACCATCTTTTGGATAGTACTCCATTTTGGCAGCCTAAAGTTTGTGGTATGATGGGTAGATGTTTTTCATTATTGACCCTTTCGACGGAGAAGTACCTATGGATTTGACAATGTTCGCAGAATCTCTCTTCCATGATTTATAAACGCTTGTTCCAGCAGCAGAAGTTAATTCTTCTAGCGACCAACTCTCCACTAAATGTGCTACTTTCAGGCGCTTGGACCTCTCGCCGCGCTTTAAAAATTCTTTTGACGGTCTTCCATGCTTAGCTGTTGACGCACTTTCTACTGATCCTTCTTCAAGTTTAACTGGAATAACAAACATGTTTAACTGGAATAACAAACATTCTATCTGACCAACTTTGATTTGAAGCTTCAAACACGAGCCTTGTTCGATTGGCATGCATCCATCTCTTTTTCAGAATACATAAAAAGACACGACATAATTTTTCACATCTTTACAATAACTGTCGGCTTCTTTACTTTGAAGCCCAGCCTTAGCGAAAACATGTGCTAAAACAGCATTTTGTTTTTTATTATGGTTTTTTTCATTGTACCAAACATTGTACAGTTCCTTCCTTACAATTGACATTTTCCCCTGTAAACAAATAAATCGTTTAGGCAAAAACTGTCAGCTGATTTCGCTAACATTTAAAAGACCTCATTACACATTTTACAAGAAATCATAAACTACACCCTAATTCGGATGAACTCTTTCCTAAACTCTAATACAAAATGGATATTGACAAAATTTCCACGCACTAGACCCTTATGTGCAACAATGACTTCCTATCTAACCAAAATGCCACATTAAAAATATTTTTTCTTTAATATTTATTCATAATTACACCGTAATTAAATTTATAAAAAAAATTGTACTTAAACTTTTTTTTAGTGTTTCACAATCACTGCACTTTGGTAATTATAATTTGCGTAAACTGTTAAAAGTATATCACCAACGCAATCGCCTGTCTTTGACACACTAAAGCGAATCTTATAAAGTGAATGAATGCAAAACAAATGTACCGTTATGCACACTGGTCGCACGTCCACTTATTTAACTTAAAAGAAAATTTATTTATCTATTAAAAAAAATCGCTTCAAAGAAAGTTGAAAAATTGTTTTTTTTTCCGGCTAGATTGGTGTTTGTGACCATTCTGCGCCGTTCAAATAAATTTCAGAATGAAAATTTATCTTTAGCGACACTACGCGGTCAGGAAATTTGTGAACAAACAGTAAATGTCGTTTGAGTTATTTTTGTTTTGACTTTTTCTTCCTAACGGCACATTTGTCAGGTTCGAAATTTTTACAGGTAAAGGGAGTTATGTTTCTAAATCGATTTTCATCGAAAAACGAAAATCAATAGTTTTGTCGGTTTCGTGTTCCTAAAAAATGTAAATTTTTTATAAGAAATTTAAAATACACATTAAAACTACATTTTAAACAAAAATACACCTTTATTTTTTTGCATAGTATATTATATTGTCATTAATACCTCCAGTAAGTTGCATGATAGTGTCACTTCAACTTCTTGCGAAAAAAAGAGGATAAACAAAAAATTTATATTTCTTCCCAAAAAAATGCATTTTACAGTGCATATCCACTTTTATTTTAATATTTTTTCGTATTTGTATTACATGGACCGGGCAGTAATTTACATATTGTGATCGAAAGAACTACCGAGTCAAAAATATAGGGCGATAGAAAAATGGAGACATAGAACAGAGTTAAATAAATTTACCCTACCCATATCTCGAAAACTAGGCGAGATAGGAAAAAAATGATTGCAGATTCTGAAAGATCATGCTTGAAGCATATATATATATATATATATATATCGGAGAAAAGAACCAACATTTGTTTGATTACTTCGCATAGAATAATTTATAAACAAAAAAAAATATTTTCAAATGTCTCATTCATTTTTATTTTTTTT
The DNA here is from genome assembly GCA_963930755.1 of Eudasyphora cyanicolor. Classification (NCBI taxonomy): domain Eukaryota; kingdom Metazoa; phylum Arthropoda; class Insecta; order Diptera; family Muscidae; genus Eudasyphora; species Eudasyphora cyanicolor. The sequence continues at coordinate 132,445,508 of OZ005736.1, read as the reverse complement.
TTCTCAAGAAGATGAAGAGTCCCCATCATGAAACTTTCTGGAGGTATTATTGACATTATAATCTACTTATACAATGCAAAAAAATCAAAAAGTAACAGGTGAATTTCTTCTTAAAATTTAATTATGTTTTTGTTTTAATTTTAAAAATATCCTAAAATTTTTGTTAAGGCACGATCTGTTAGTTATTCATAAAAAAAACAAAAAAAATCTTCTTAGACCAATGTTAGGGACTATTTAAAAAAATTACCAACGTTTTCAAAGGGCCATAACTCTTTTTATACCCTACACCACACTGTGGTACAGGGTATTATGACTTTGTGCATTTGTTTGTAACACCTAAAAGGAGAAGAGAATCACTTTCTGAGTTGATTTAGCCATGTCCGTCTGTCTGTCCATGTATTCTTCTAATCAAAGTCCAGGTCGTATTTATGGTCCGATTGTGATGAAATTTAGCATAGTGCTCTTTTTTGGCCCAAGGACGATCCCTATTGAAATTAGCTAAAATCGGTTCAGATTTGGATATAGTCCCCATATATATGTTTCACCCGATTTGACATGTAAGCGCTGTAGAAACCACATTTTACATCCGATCTTTATGAAATTCAGCAGAGAGAGTTTTATTATTATGTGAATGAACACTACCAAATTCGACAGTTTATATTCAATATCCTCTATCTTAAAAAACACAATTGTTCAGTATAGCCAAAAAACCGTTTATATCCCTAATTTTAAAGAAAAATAAAATTGTTTGTTCTACAATGTTTATTACACCTAACTACGTGAATTATTCAAAAATTCTTCATGTATAAAAAAAGATAGAGGGTTTTGCATATTAAAAAAATTATTTATGATTTCCACAAACTTTTTTAATGTATAATTATACATTATATAATAAAAATGATAAATAATAATAACAATGAATTAGTGATTAATTTTTTATTTAAGTATTATCTATTTCTTGGGGTTCATTTTTGAATCCATTTTAAAATTGTAATAGAAAAAATGGTATTCTTGTGGAATCACAGGTTAGATATAAAAATAGTCATAATTTGAAAACTAAAGCTTCGACTAAAAAAATTTAACCAAAATTGGGTTTTACCAAAGAACCATCTTTTAAAAGAAAAAAAAACAAAAAAATTTTCCCAAATTATACACAGAAAAAAAAGAGTTGTCGTATCAACAAATTTTGTAGTCAATGTAAATAAATTTGTTGTTGAATCCAATCAACAACGAAATTTGTATATATAACGACAACTTTTGAAGATATTGTTGAAAAAAATCTTAATATTTTCAACAAATTTCATTGTAATAACAATAAATAATGTTGTTAAAGGTTGTAAATATTTTTTATAAATGACTTCGTTATATTAACAATGACTCTTGTTAGGTATTGAAAATATTTCCAATCATTGCTTTTGTTGAAACAACAAATAAGTTTGGTGAATTTTTGTTTTATTTTTAACTATGCCCATTGTTAAAAGAACAATTTCCGTAGTTAATTGAATTCCCCTGATTAACTACCCTAGTTTCATATTAACAAACGATTTAGTTGAAATCGATTGTTAAATCTATTAAAAGAGTTGTAGTTAAAATTGTTGAAAAATAATTTTTGTTTTTTATTTCTGATAACATAAAAACGGTAATTCTCGCTTTCTATATAATACATACACACAATTTACATACATAAAAAGTATATAATTAGTATACTCGTATACACTTATTTACATGTACAGCATTATACAGTAAAACCTAGTGAAAAACAACAATTTCTAACATAAAGGGAAAATTCAGTTTTTTTAAAGTAATACTTATATAAAATCAAAATATATATAATGGAGATATACGGTAGAAAATCTCTTCATATATGAAGAGATAGAGGGTATTGCATTCAGAAAAAATAAGTGCGTAAGATAGAAAAATTACAAAAATGACCATAAAATCTCAATTTTTGTTTTTTTTATTTCCAAATTAGTTCCATAGATGCGCCTTATTTTACCGAATATTTTAACATAAAAATCGCATTTTTCCAAAAATTGGAGATAGAGGGTTTTGAATATAAGCCTTCGATATTAAATATCATAATTCAATCAAATTATTCTTCTGTGACAATCGTTTTCTCATTTATTGTTAAACTGACATTGCTTGTAACAAACGCAATGATTGTTTGCAACACACGTTTTACAGGGTTTGTGACAAACACAATGATTGCTTGCAACACACGTTTTACAGGGTTTGGGATAAACAGGCATTGCTTGTGACAAACACAATAACCACTTGCACTAAACGTTGCACAGGGTTTGTAATAAATATAAATCATTTACGATAAGTACACTAACCGTTTGCTATAAACGTTTCTTTGGGTTTTGGGATAAACATAAATGGTTTGCGACAAACATACACCACAAACGAAATTCGTTTGTCTAATTTTTCGTTTGGGAGTAACGAATTTTTTCTTTGCGTGTAGGTGTAGGGTATTATATAGTCGGCCCCGCCCGAATTTTTGCCTTTCCTTACTGGTTTTAATCTGGATTCTTTTTCTGCTCCCCTCAAAGTACAGATCTGGAAAATTGCATCAAAATCGGAGAAAATAGCCAACATTTGTGTGATCACTTCACATGGAATTACTCAGCTATGTTTACAACGAGTAAAAATAGAACATATTGATTTTTAAAACCTTTTTACGAATTTTTAACCATTTTATTTTTGTCGTTTACGCCGTTATTCGCGGCTATGCTTCTGTTATCAAATTTTGGTAAGATTTGACCGTTGTATTTAGGATTTACCGCAAGTGGCGTGGCAATTATGCACATTTTACACGGGACTGTCGCAGCAGGACTGTACCAAATTTGAAGTATTGAACAGACCGGTCGCTTTGTGTGGAAGTTACCAAAAGGGCTACAAATGACAGTTTCGCCCATTTTTCCGATAAAAGGTATAGAACTAGTTAAAGATTCAATATTTCACTAAATTTTAATCATTTGTGGGGTGCTACCAGAAAGTGTGGACCGATATCTTCGACCACCTTTGAACTTAGCCTGAGATAGACTAGAACATCACCACACACACAATTCTAAATCAATCGGTTACTCCTTCCGATAGAACTATTCAACAACATTTTTGTTTTGTTTGTGTTAACACAAAAAAATATTAAAACTTATTTTTTATGGCACATTTTTTTTAAAAAAATTTTCTTTAAAATACCTATTTTCTTGGAAGCATATGCTTTGCATATTTTTTTGAAGCATATGCTTTCTCTAAGTTAAAGAAAATTATGAGGACTACGAGGGTTGCTATATATATTTCTGGCATAGGCAACACTAAGTGTTGCATGAACACCTGGCCGTAAAAAAGGTTTCTTCTTGTTGGGTCCCACTCAATTTGACAATCGCTCAAAAAAAGGCTCGTGTCGATTGGTGCAAAGAAATTTTAAAAAATACAATCGCGGTGCTTCAAAAGTCGTTTATCAGATCGTCACAGGTGACTAATCTTGGATCTATGCGTATGAGCCCGAAACAAAACAGCAATCGACCGTGTGGGTCTTCGAAGACGAGCCAAATTCAACAAAAGTTGTTTGTGGAAGAAGCACTTCGAAGCAAATGGTCGCCTGTTTCTTCGGCAAAACTGGTCATGTGGCGACTGTTCCGCTTGATCAACGTAGGACGGTCAATTCTGAGTGGTACACCACAATTCGGTTGCCTGAAGTCTTCGGAGAAATTCGAAAAACGAACAAGAGAAGACGAATCGTTGTGCACCATGACAATCCGAGCTCTCACACATCGGCTCAAACCAGCGCCTTTTTGACCGGCTAAAACGTCGAATTGATGGGTCATCCGCCGTACAGCCCTGACTAGGCACCCAATACTTCTTTTTATTCCCCACATCAAGAAAAAAATGCATGGTCAACGTTTTTCGACGCCTGAATCAGCTGTTGAAGTGTTCAAAAACCATGTTGTGGAGGTGAATTTTCAACACACCGTAACCAAAACAATTCGCCCTCAAATGACAAAACGATCTGATTGAAGTTATGCTAAAAATGTCAAACTTTCCAATGGAAATGTCAGATGGCGCCAGGCAACACTTAGTGTTGCCTTGGCCAAAAATATATATAGCAATCCTCGTACAGATCTCAGTACTGACACTTTTCACGTGGAAACAAAAGTTTAGTAACTGTGGTTAAAATAATTAGAAAAAAATAGATTTTTTCAAAAAAATCGTTTTTGTAGGCGAAAAACACTCATAAAAAATAAACCAAAAAAATTGTCAAAAAATTTTTTTGTTTAAATTTTTGAAAGTATCCTAACGAAGAATACAGTGCACATTTGAAGAAAATCTATAGATAGATGTAGAAATTATAGCACTTTTGGTAAAAATAAGAGAATTTCAACATACAAGTAGTTCGGTTTTTATTCCCCCACTATTGTGAACAAGGGTATATATCAGATGCTGCGGCCCAAAAGTGTAACACATCTATGAAGTGATCTAAGAGACTCCAATAATAATTGGCGGAAATCCGTTTTGTTCGGTTTTTATACCCCCACTATTGTGAACAAGGGTATATATCAGATGTTGTGGCCCAAAAGTGTAACACATCGATGAAGTGATCTAAGTGACTCCAATAATAATTGGCGGAAATCCGTTTTGGGCCATTTAAAGTCATTCTAGCAACGTCCGCCAGCCTGTCCGTCTGTCTGTCTGGTTGCAGCGCACGATAACTTTCGATAGGATTAACCGATTGACTTCAAATTTGGTATGTGTCAATATATTTTTCTATGTCAGACTAAGTTCAAAGATGGACTATGTTGGTCCACTCCTTCGAGTACCTCCCCCACGAAGGAAAATTTTGTGAAATATTGATTATTTCATAACATCTATACTACTGTCCAGAATCTTTCACAATGCCACACATAGTATTAGTTTCGTGGTCACTATCTTGTTGAGAAACACGGGCGAAGGTGCCACGCCTCTTTTGGTACCGCCCATACAAATGGACCATTTTGGAAAATAGTTAATGGTTTATAACTTTGATTTCAGTCTATACAAATACTTGACATGCACATACAAACATTTGAAATTTTGTACAGTGTAATGTTTTTATAGTACACATAGTATATTTAACAAGTAAGAAAGTTCAGTCGGGTAAACCGACTTATAAATCCCCTCACCTTGAGTTCCAAAAAAAAAAAAAATCGCAAATTAATTTTTTTTGTTTTAATTAAATTATTATCAATTAAAATTGCATTTTATAACTTTTAAGTATGTTCTGGTATTAAAGTTAAAAGCTTTTTACGTTTGGTACAAAATGGTCCATTTGTGTGGGAGGTACCAAGTGGCGCGTGCCAATAACGGTAATTTTCCTCTGGACTCTTGGTACTATACAGGGTTTTCCAACAAGATGTGTTATTTTGAATCACCCGGTATTTCGGTAGCTGTCACTTTTGAAGCTTTTATTCTTTGAATTTGACAAGTAGAAACTACGCCATTACTAAAAATGCAACGATACACGATTCAACAACGCATTGAAATTATTAAAATTCGAAAATCATCGAAAAATCATCTTGACTGATGAAGCCCTTTTCCACCTCGGTGGCTACGTCAACAAGCAAAATTGTAGCATCTGGGGCACGGAAAACCCAAGAGTTATTGTTGAGAAGCCATCCTCAATGTGTGACTGTTTGGTGCGGTTTATGGTCGAGCGGGGTCATTGGACCTTACATTTTCGAAAATGAGTTTGGTAAATAGATTGCGCTGTACAAAATGTCATGTCTCTGTATGCACTGGTAATAAAGTTATAAGCTATTAATTTTTGGTTCAAAATTATCCATTTGTGTGGGAGATACCAAAAGGGGCGTGGCAACTTCGCTCATTTTTCTCGAGGTAACAGTGAATAATAAACTAATACTATGTGTAGAATTTCAGAGCATTCAAATAAGTAGTGTAGAAGTTATTAAATAATCACACGCTGAAAAAAAATCGCTTCTGTAGTATATTGTCCCAAACATATTCGGCTTGAAACATATATATGTTTAGAGTAGACTCTAAGCATGTAATATTTGGTACATACAAAAATTGTGTATTTGGGAAGATGTTGTTCTAAACAAATATTTGTTTACATCCCAATGTTACTGCTATTTGTGAAACAAATATTTATTTGATTTTTAAATATTCATAAAATACATAAATTGTGTCAAATTTTTCAGTAATTCAAAGTTAAATTTTTAGAAATTTTCAATGTTCGTAAAAAAAATAATAATTGAAATCATATAATCTTGGGTCAATATAAAGTACTTAGAGAATTGACAACTAATGATGGCTTGGAATACTCAGAAATTTTAAATGATTGATTTAAAACAGAAGGTAATGCTGCATATGGTATCATAACTGGGAGGTACAATTCGAAGCCAAGGAAAAATTGAAACTGAAATTTGAAAAAATCAGCAAAAGTTTTGGAAATCTTTTTTAAATAAAATATATTTGGAAAAATTCGTAAATAATAATTTAATTGTATTTAAACACGTATTTTATTTGAGAAATTTAGTTTGCAAATATAATTTGTTGTAATATATTAATATATGCGTTGCAAATATATTTTATTGATTTTCAAATAAAATTTATTTGCTAAGAAATATAAAATATTTAAAAATTTGTGTTCCAAATATATTTTCTTTCGATTCAAACATATCAAAAAAGGCGATTTTGCCCCGTGCACTATTTCACTAAATGTTAACCCTTTGTGGGGGTGGTACTAGAAGGAGTGGACCAATATGGCCCATCTTCGTACTTAGCCGGAGATAGAAGAAAATATAATCACATACCAAATTTGAAGTCAATTGGTTACTCCTTTCGAGAGTTATCGTGCGCACCAGCCAGCAGACATGCAGACAGACGGACATTGCTCATTCGACCTCCTCCAAATGCGGGCCTCCAAAGTTAGTGGGGGTCGGTCATACATTTGGACTCGACTGGAGCACTCTAAATTGGTCAAAGTGTGATTTTTCAAAATTTTCCCCTACCCAAAAGTTCGACCCAAATTCCGGGACATCAGAATTCGTTTTAGAGGTATAGTTCCTTCGGCAAAGTTTCTTATTTTGATCCCTAGAATACGATTTTCAGTGAGCAATGGCGATTTTTTTTGCTCCCCACAAATCGACCCGGCCTAATGAGCCACCTCTCTAAGGTGAGGGGATAAAAAGAGTTTTGTTGCCCCGCCCCTTTTGATACCTTCCAAACAAAATTGCCAAAATAAAAAATATGAAACATTATTTTTTAGAATTTCCCTATTTTTACAGTATGGGTCATAATTTATACATTATCCATAGACAAACATTTTTTTTTCGATTTTTTTCTATTTTTTATGGTTTTTTCGTGCTACCCAAAAACGAAACAAAAATCAAATTTTTCTAATTGTTTTAACGACAGTTAAAAAACTTCCGTTTCTACGTGAAAGTGATGTTTCAACATTTCTAGCCCTTATAATTTCCTTTAATTTATGTGTTATCCCAGCTCTATGGAGCTTGTACTTCAAAAAGTACTAAAGGTAATTTCCAAGAAAATTGGAATTAAAAAAAATTAAAAAAAAACTATCATAAAAAATTTTGTTTTGGTGTCATGAAATAGTATGCCTTAATCTATACAAAAAAAGTTTTTAAGTCTCGGACAAAAAAAAATAAAACTATGTAGTTATCGTACACATAAATCAGACGGACGGACATTGATCAAATGACATAAAATGTTCTACAACGGATTTCCTCTGACCATACTTAGAGTCTTAGTACACTTCTTCGATGTTTTACACTTTTGGTCCATAGCCAATCATATATACCATCATCCACCAAAATGCTTTCGTGCTGGTCCAACCATGATGAAATAACAACTGTTAAATCGGTTGTCAAATAAAGCAGTGTTATCAACACAAAGTAACAAAAGGATCCTGTAAAAACACCCTTTATAAGAATGGCATGATGAGAGTGTTTGCAATACTATCCCAAATCAGTGCTGGAGTTGCTACCTTTGACGAATAACATTTGAGAAACCTTAAAAGTCAAATAAAATAAAACCATTTTATACGGCGTTTTAATAGGTCGCTCATCCTGAGTTCACATTTAGGTTTAGGACTGTTAAAAACACAGTCATATCCTTTCTCTCAAACAGGTCTACATATCTAATTTCCTATTTTATAGATTTTAAAACGTCGACGGTATTTTGGTCATAAACCTTTGAGTAAGCTTCAATGTGTATAATTTTACCTGTAAATGTAGATGATTCTGGCAATTTCAGCAGCGATGCCTTCAACGTATTTTGCTTATCTCGACATTTTATTTCCTCTTCACAACACAATTTGTATGACTTCGTCCCAGGAAATTACTTCACATGAAATGAATACGTATATTTATTTGAATAAATAAAACAAATAACTACGGATTCAGCATAAAACCAGTGATTTATGTCGCAATTCGTTTAGGTAATCAACCTTTAGAAATTTGTTATTATTTATTTCACTTTACTGTAAAAAATATGGGATTTGCAAAAATTAATTCAAAACAAGAAACCGACATCACGGCAGGTCACGAAAAAGCTGCGCCTAATCGCCGCCTAACTTTGCGGCTAAAATCGGATGAAACACAGCCGCCGTCACATAGAAATATCACAGAGAGAATATTTTGAGGTACTAAAAGTGGCGTTTTAATAACCCCCATTTGTACTAGACTGTAGGCACTATAAAAACGTTACACTGTACAAAATTTGAAGTGTTTTTGTTCACTGGTATTAAAGTTATAAGATGTTAACTTTGGGTGTAAAATAGTCCATTTGTGTGGGAGGTACCAAAGGGGCGTGGCAAATTCGACCATTATTCTCACGTTGGTAGCGACTAATAAAGTAATACTATGTGTTGAATTTTATAAGATTCGAACAAGTAGTATAAATGTTATTAAAGAATCAATATTTCACTAAATGTTAGCCCTTTGTGTGAGAGGTACAAAAAGGAGTGGACCAATATGGCCTATCTTCGAACTTAGCCGGAGATAGACAAAAATATTACCGTATAATAAATTTGAAGTCAATCCTTTCGAGTGTTATCGAGCGCACCAGCCAGCAGACAGACCGACAGACGGACGGACGGACATTTCTCATTCGATTTAAAATGACCCAAAACGAATATCCGCCGAACATTCTTAGGGTCTTAGATCACTCCTTCAATACCCTATATACCCTTGTATCACTAAAGTGAGGATATAATAATTCATTTAGGGCTTCCCTGAATAAATCTCCGTTTTAGGGGTCAACTACCCCACTGTGCGACGGCTGTTTGAATTGCAGTTTTGCACATCTTCCGGCTTTTGAATTCACTTTTTGGAATTTCCCCTCCCTGTGGCTCCTACATATTACATGTTGAGAGCTGTGACTGAAGCAATACGTTTAGAAATGTAAGTATTTGAAAATCATTTTCAATAAAAATGCCTAGCGGCAAAAAATGAAACGAATCTATAGAAAGTGATAACAATATCAATTCCTTTGCTGACATAGTTTTTCCTCAATTCCCAGCTCTTAATGAACGAGTACATCTATTGCAATGCCATGCAAAAATCTTCGTTGGCATCACATTCTATAGATTCAGTTTATTTTTTATTTTTATTCGCTAGAAATTGCATATTTTGGAATATTCCTGCATCGTCGATATTGGGAGGAAAAAGTAGTCTTAGTTTTTTCCTTTGAACGGAAGTAAGAAATATGAAATTGTTATACGAGTAAGAAGACTTTATAATGTACATCTCAGAAATCGTTTTAGGAGTTGCGAGCAAACAAATTCACAAAAGTCTTAAACCGACAGTGGGTTGGAAGTTAATTTTATATGTCTGGCCAAAATGGGCGTTTATCTGCAAACATAAAGATCTAGTCAGTTTGATTGAAGGATCTATCTCTGCTAAGGAATATACAAAAGCAACTTACTTGGAAGTAGCGAAGACATTCAAAAATCCATACTTAGAATGTTTTGGAAAATAATAATGGATCAATAACACTATACAACACAAATTTTTTTTTTGTATCCGAGACCTAAACATTTTTTTTGTGTACTATTTTGTGTACTGAGGCATACTATTTTACGAAACCAAAACAAATTTTTTTATTGTAGTAACCAGTTTTTTTATTTTGTAAGAAACCAATTTTCATGGAAGTTGACTACTAATTTATGAAACCAAAATAAAATTTGTATGGGAAATTTTTTTTTTAATTTTTATACCCTACACCACTCTGTGGTACAGGGTATTATAAGTTTGTTTCACGGCAGATGTTTGTAACACCTGAAAATAGCACAGCTAGACCCACCTTAAAGTATTTAAGATTTAACCATTTCTGTCCGTCCGTCCGTCCGTCTGTTCATGAGAAGTTGTTCGTCGACTACAGGTTGCAATTTCACTCCGATCGGTCTGAAATTTTGCAGTTAAGAGTATTTCGCAGCTGTAAAGATCCCTATTGGTTTGAAATCGGTTCAGATTAAGCTGTAGCTCCCATATACATATATCATTCGTCCGATTTGGCACTTTAGTCCTATAGAAGCTGTATTTTACATCCAATCGTTTTGAAATTTAGAATGGTAGAGTTTCTTGATCCATGAACCAACATTGCCGAATATGAAGAAAATCGGTTAAGATTTAGCTATAGCTCCCATATATATGTTTCGTCCGATTTTGCTCTTTAGTCCTGTAGAAGCTGTATCTTACATCCAATCATTTTGAAATTTAGAATGGTAGAGTTTCTTGATCCATGAACTAACACTACCAAATTTGAAGAAAATCGGTTAAGATTTAGCTATAGCTCCCATATATATATTTCGTCCGAATTGGCCCTTTAGTTCTATAGAAGGTGTATTTTACATCCAATCGTTTTGAAATTTATAATAATATTCTAATATTATATATTCTTTATTGACCGTACTACCCTGTGGTAAGAACTCATAATGCACCACGCCCCTGCAATCAAAGAAAACTGTGAACTCGGGCGTCCGGCACGCTGTTCGTCCTTCGCTTCTTCTAGGTCCTCTAAGAACATTTTGTACCACCGATAAACGTTGATTTGGTCCAAGGTAGCTTCACCATATGCCACAGTCAACATTCGGAATGCGTCAGCGCACTTTATTTTGTTTTTCACACAAAATTTGATGCACTTTCTGAAATAGATAAAAATTAAAGACAAGTTAAAACACATCCAAGCACAACAGCTGTCAAAAATTAACAAAACATTCAAAATGGCCGACTTTGTCTGCATAAGTAAGGCACATGAGTACCAACATAACGCTATAAAAATATCAAAAATCAAATACACGTAGCCCGCGGAAAATAAAAAATCGCCAAATTTTGTGAACATACCTCGTATCCCCAAAATATTTCGGATATTCTCATATCTTGAGCCGGCAGTGAGCTAGAGCGATATTACATTATCTCTAAAATTCATGTTTTTCTTGCAATAATCGAACACCTTGGACTAAAAATATTCTACGAAGGTTTTTACCGGGAAACTTCAGTGGGGTTCGCCAAAGACACCAAAGTTGTAATTATAGCTCTTTATGTTTAATTAGCAAAATTACATGCCAACTTATACAAAAAAATACTATAATGGACATTTAAAGTCGTGCTATCTGTGGAATTATCGGAGCAGAGGAGCGACTCGATAATTCTGAAAGGGCATGTTGAGTAGATCATTTTTGTAGAATAAATTTATGGTCCAGCTGGTCTGAGTCTTTCTGTTACAGTGGGTTAAAGTTTTCAGTTTGTGGTCGAAGGGAGCATTATACTAAATGAAAAAAATGCTGTAAGTTTTTGTCTGAAAGATTTCTTATTGTCAGAGTTACATAGTGGAATTTTATGAGGATCATTTTTGTGGCAGATCTTAACCCTCTAGCTCCCCTATTAATGGGTAAATTTCGCCCTTTTTTCGAAAACAAGTCCTTTCAAAAGGGATATTTTAGGATTATAATATTCTACAAACATTGTTGCCGGAAAATTTCAGTGGAGGTCGCCAAGAACACCAAAGGTGTTGTTATAGCTCTTTACGTTTAATTAGCAAAATTACAGGCCAACTTATAAATAAATAATATAATGTAAATTTAAAGTCGCGATAAATTAAAATGCAAACACTTGCAATTTTGTGCAGTGTAATTCGTTTATAGTACCCATCTCTTAAATAATATGGCCAAAATAAAAAATATAAAAAATGTTTTTTTTTTTAATTTCTCATATTTTTATAAAGTGGGTAATAACTTATATATTTATCTATAGATTTTTCCTCATTTTAGTATTTACCAATTCTTTTTTATTCGAAAACTTTGAAGCAAAAAATTTCTCGTTTCTCAAATATTTCTCGCCATTTCTTAATTCATTAAACATATTTTATTTTATTACGACGTTTAATTTACATTATACAGGGTTTTCCAACAAGAGGTGTTATTTTGAAGAAAACCCAGGTTTGTCCATTCCTCGTCGTTCTTTGGAATTGGGCTGTCCACAAACGTCATTACACCGTATCTTGCATAAAGACTTGAGTCTTAAGGCTTATAAAGTTCAGTTAACACAAGAACTCAAGCCGGCCGATCATCAACAACGTCGTGTCTTTGCTGATTGGGTCCTTGAAATGCATGAAAATTATCCGGAATTCCATCGAAAAATCATCTTGACTGACGAGGCCCATTTCCACCTCGGTGGCTACAACAACAAGCAAAATTGTCGCATCTGGGGCTCGGAAAACCCAATAGTTATTGTTGAGAAGCCTCCCCATCCTCAACGTGTGACTGTTTGGTGCGGTTTATGGTCCGGCGGGGTCATTGGACCTAACTTTTTCGAAAATGAGGTTGGATCAACAGTTACGGTGAAAGGATTGCGCTATCGAGAGATGATTAATGATTTTTTATGGTCGAAGTTGGATGGTATTGATCTGGACATCGTTTACTTTCAACAAGACGGCGCTACGTGCCACGCAAGCAACGAAACCATTGCTCTGTTACGGGAAAATTTCCCGGACCGTGTTATCTCTCGAAGAGGTGATCACAACTGGCCACCGAGATCTTGTGATTTAACACCTTGCGACTTCTTCCTTTGGCGCCACGTGAAAGATAAGGTCTACGCCAACAGCCCAGCGTCGATTCAAGACCTCAAAAATAGAATTCGTGAGGCTATCGAGGACATAGGGCAGCCACTTTGCGATTTGGTTATGGAAATTTCATGAAAAGGATATGGTCCTGTAAGCGTAGTCGTGGTGGCCATTTGGCTGATGTTGTTTTTCATTATAAACGGCATACCCTCCTCTTTATTATGAAATAAACAACCGAACATTTATCTCAAAAAATTGCATTTTTCTTTGAATACCAAAATAACACCTCTTGTGGCAAAACCCTTTATTATTTATTTATAACTTGGCCTGTAATTTTAAGAGTAAATAACTATATTTAGAACTTTGGCGACCCCCACTGAAATTTTCCGGCAAAAGTTTTCATCGAATATTTTAATCCTCAAATGTCCTATTTGAAAGGACTTTTTTGATTTTTTCGAAAAAGGGCCAAATTGACCCAAAATGATCCTCATAAAATTCCACTATGTAACTCTGACAATAAGAAATCTTTCAGACATTAACTTACAGCATTTTTTTCATTTAGTATAATGCTCCCTTCGACCACAAAATGAAAACTTTGACCCACTGTAACAGAAAGACTCAGACCAGCTGGACCATAAGTTTATTCTACGAAAATGATGCCCTTTCAGAAGTATAGGGTCGCTATTCTGTTCCAAAAATGCTTTTGGGCAGTGTAATCAACAATATAAATATAAATGATAGTCTGTTTTTAAATAAAGTTCCTTTATAAAACATCAACAATTTCGTAAAAATACGCCCTCAAATCGGGGATAACTTTGGTTCTATTAGCGCGAGATTCACAATATTGGTACTGTTTTAAGCAGAATAACACTCCAAAAATATTAACAATTTCGTAAAAATACGCCCTCAAATCGGGGATAACTTTGGTTCTATTAGCGCGAGATTCACAATATTGGTACTGTTTTAAGCAGAATAACACTCCACAAAATATTAAGTATTTGTATCGAGCATTACACTCTACCAAATTTGGAAGTTTTTGTATTATATTTTGTATTGTTATAAGCCGTTAATTAATTGTGCGAAATTGTGCGTGGCAAATTCGCATAGTTTTTACATCTTATACCACTGTGATAGATGAAAGCAGTTTCCATCAAAGCAAATGTTGAAGTCCAAACGAACTAATATCTATAGTAGGTTGCAAGCAAAGCGTTCTTTTTAACGATCAAATGATGAAATTTCAACATAGCTCCAAGTTAACTATGAAATATGCTTTTTATATTATTCGTACGTTTGTATAGTATAAGTATACATTAGGGTGTACCGAATATATAATTTGTCGGCTTTGTATTTATTATACCAATACCTGGATATCAACCTATTATATACTAACTAGCGATGTCGTTCGAGACTGACTTTCGCAGATCTCGGGATTTACAGAATTATGATTCCAGGGTACCGGGATCCCGGGGTTTTTCGGTATTTGGGGATTTTTACATACTTATTATTTCTTTATATTAAATTTGTGTACCCTACACCACTCTGTGGTCCAGGGTATTATGAGTTTGTGCATTTGTTTGTAACACCCAGAAGGAGAAGAGATAGACCCATCGTTTATTATACCGATCGACTTGGAATCACTTCCTGAGTAGATGTAACAATGTCCGTCTGTAGATGTATCGTGGTAATCAAAGTGCACGTCGTATTTATGGTCCGATTGTGATGAAATGTAGCACAGTGCTCTTTTTGGCCCAAGGACGATCCGTATTGTAATTGGTAAAAATTGGTTCAGATTTAGATATAGTCCCCAAAGTTTATCATCCGAAGCTATGCGAGTTTAAACGAAAATCTTTTTTATCCCCTCACCTTACAAAGCTATAACATTTGCTACGAGCCAAAAGTGTAACACCTCGAAGGAGTGTCCTAGGAACCCAAATATGTTTGGTGGATATTCAATTTGGGCCATTTTAAATCATTTCAGCAATTTCCATCAGTCCGTCCGTGTGTCTGCCTGCTGGCTGGCACCCCTCGATAACTCTCGAAATGTGTAATCGATTGACTTCAAATTTGATATGCGGTAATATATCTCAGCCTAAGTTCGAAGATGGGCCATTTTGTTTCACACCTTCTAATACCTCCCCCACAGAGGGTTAACATTTAGTGAAATATTGATTCTTAAGCAACTTCTATACTACTTATTTGAGTCTTCTGAAATTCCACACATAGTGTTAGTTTACTAGTCCCTATCACCACACTCCTTGTGGTACCTCCCAAACAAGTGGACCATTTTGCACCAATAGCTAAGGGCTGCTATATTTGATTCCACTGCATGTAAATACTTTTAATTGTGTGTAGTGTAATTCTTTTTTAGTATCTACAGACCCGTGAAATATGGGCGTTATTGTCACTCCCATTTTGGTACCTGCCACACAAATGGACCATCTTGTATATACTTTTGTGCAGTGTAATGGTTTCATAATAACTAAAGTCAATTGAAACAAGTAAGAAAATTCAGTGCGGTAAACCGATTTATGAATCCCGTCACCTTAAGTCCCAAACAGATATTCGTAAATTTATTTATTTTGTGTTTTAAATAAATTGTTATCAATTTAAATTGCATTTAATAACTTTACTGTGCTGGTATTAAAGTTGAATGTACTGGTACTAAAGTTATCAGCTGTTAACTTTTGGTGCAAAATAGTCCATTTGTGGGAGAGGTACCAAAACGGGCGTGCCCGTAATTTATCCGGACTATTAAAGCAGTACACTGTACGACATTTCAAGTAAAGCTATTAGCAATTAACTTTTGGTGCAAAATGGTCCGTTCGTGTGGGAGGTACCAAAAGGTAGTACCTACCTTTGTGGGGTAGGTACTAGAAGGATTGAACCAATATGGCCCATCTTCGAACTAAGTGAACTTAGAGAAAAATATTACCGCATACCAAATTTGAAGTCAATCGGTTAATCCATTCGATAACTCTCGAAAGGAGCAGCACAAGCTTGCAGACAGACACACAGACAGACGGACGGGCGGACATTACTCAAATGACCTAAAATGACCCTAATCGAATATCCGCCAGACATACTTGGGGTCTTAGGTCACTCCTTCGATGTGTTAAACTTATGACTCGAAACCAAAGATTGATAGTCTCCTCTCTAAGGTGAGGGAAAAATGGGAGTTGGAAACATAATTTTTTAAATTTTAAACATTTGTGAACAAATAAATGTTATTGGAAAATTAAGAAAAATTGTTTTGAAGGCATATATTAATATATTAGAACAAGATATATTTGCGAACTGACTTTCACAAAAAAATTTGTGTTTACACACAAACAAAGTTATCGTTTAAGAATTTGTATTTAAAAAATATTTTTAAAACTTTGCAGACTTTTAAGACTTTGTTTTAAATTTTTCATTGATTTCGTGTTATACTTTATAGTTAAAAATGTCATACGCAGCATTCACTTTTGTATTGCTACGAAAGATTATTATATAAAATTAAAAAAAAAAATGGGCTTTGAACTTCTGAAAAACAGAAAACTTGCCTTAAACTTTAGTCCTTGATACATTGGCAAGTAAGTACTCGTACATAAATACAAATCAATTTTTGTTTCGGAAATATTAGTCCCAAATAAAAACCAGTAAGGAAAGGCAGAAAGTCGGGTGGGGCCCTACACCCTACACTAGGGTGGAGTGAAAATTTTTTTTTTTTTAATTTTAAGTTTCCTGCCTTCTCAAACATTGATCCATAGTAATGGAAATGTGCATGCAGATGCCGAAGCCTCAGTTACAAGTTTGACACACCTTTCGACTGCTTGAGTGTGGCAAGGGTACTTTTCAATATCCAACAATTTACCTCCAGATGCAATTTTTGAAGTAATTTCCGAGTCGCTGTATTTCATTGTTACAGGAGGTTCTGTTATCTTCTCTTTCGACCATTCTATCAAATCATAATAATTTGTCGCATCTGTTTTAAGTTCTGGCAATTGGAATTCACGTACTTCCTTGCCTTTGGACTCTGTTCTTGCCTTTAAAACTCTCCGAAGAGCCAGCTCTCGTACATGCTGAACATCATCTTGCAACATAGCCAGCAATAGATTTTCTGGGTGTATGAAGAAAGCATTTCTTTGAATAGTATTTAAGACAATACTTTTTAAGTCATCTCGCAAATACAAGCATCTTTTGACCATATTAAAGATGTGAATCGGACCAAACTTACATGAGGATTTTGACTTGATATCAAACCAGTTTGGTGCGTAAACTTTCGTGATAAAAGTGGCTAGTTCTTTAAAATTGTTAGTCGGTTTAGCTGTACCAATATACAACCGAAGAATTCTGTTAGCGCAAGTTAACCATCGAGAATGTGCTAGTTTTCCTGGGTCTCTGTAAGCTAAGTTTGGTGGAACTGTACCAGAAGAAATAGCAGAACACATCTGATAAAGGTATATTTGGTCGGTGCTCAACAAATCAATATTCAAATCCGGCAATTCGGTGGAGATGGGTTCGAATGCTTCTATTTTGAAGTCAAGACAATTATCAAGCTGTTTTCCTAACAAGCCAGAAAAAGTATTGGGGCCTGTAGTAGTACCGTCGATACTGGAGAACAAATGGCGAAGTGGTAATTCATTTGCATGCAACAAGCACACAAACCATTGCAAAGGGCGCTTCAGATGTTTTTCTAATAAAACAATGACTCCATTTTTCCGACCAGTATTAACTGCAGTACCATCGCATCCAATTGCCGCCAAAGAAAAACGAAAGTCATATTTATTTTCAAGAAACTCGAAAATACTTTTCTCAATATCAGCCGCTTTACCCGAACCAATAGAAAGATGACCGATGTATTCAGAATTGGGTTCTGATATGATTGAGATATGTTCTTCAACTCTAATCTTCCTTTGGGATATATTATCAGCCTTAGTTATAGTCAAAGTTTTGTCCTTACGACCATCAAAATAAATAGCCGTTAAAGGTTCATGTTCTTTTATAGATTGCAATTCTCTACGAACCTTCTGCCGTTCTCTGCGTATTTTGCTTCTGTCTACTACTTTCACTGAGTCCTCAGTACTGATAGCATTTAAGTCATGTAAAGCAGCATTTACAATTAATGCTGCAGATCGATCAGAAACACCAGTTCTATCACACGTTGTAGCAAGATTTTTCAGCTTATCTCTCATCTGTTGAGTTTTTGTAAGGGATGGTTTAGATACTACTACTTCTGCATTGCGAAATTCATCGTCCTCATCTGATGTTTCAGCAGAAGAACTGTCAGAGGTCCAAACTATAGCTGGGGCAGATGATGATGTACTTGGCATATCGTTACATTTTGCAGCAAACTCTTCATATTTTCGCTTCCTGATTTCACGACGTCGCATAGATTGAGTTGTCACCTTATCCATAGAACCAATATACATTTTGCGCTCATTTCGTTGATCTTTTAAGAATTTTTCCTCAGCAGCAGGTAATTTAGTCACACATTTGCATAGTTCTCGGGATATACATTTACATGTTGCGATATCAAACAGTTTATTTATTGAATCTTGGTAGAATATCTGCTTTTTCGAGCCATTACGTAATTTTTTCACATTCTTGTACTTTTGATAATACAAAATCAGCCTAGACACGACTTGTTGATGGGTAATTGTAGGGATAGATGCTTTACTCCAGATTGCTTCAATATCGGAAGCAATCATTTCACATAAATCTTTGACTGATGGGTCCTTTCCATTATACAACTCTAACATCTCGTTTCTTATCCATATGTAATGTTTGATCACATCACAATATGTAGGTAACATATTGTCACTGAATTAGATTGGATCACCAAATAAAGGACACCGCAAATCTTTACGCGTCTTAGGTATTTTTTATTAAGTTTGACTTAACCCAGATAGCGCCACTGTTCGTTTAGAAGGACACCTGACAATGGGAAATATGTGAGAGAAAAGCACCGTTATATTTACACAAAAGTACTCACTATTATATTTATACCAAAGAAGTCACTATTATCAAATAAAACACTAAGTAGTTTGTTCTACTTCAAAGCACAAGTTATGTCTGTCCTTATTGATTAAACTTATCAGATAGGTATGTATTTATACACAAATGATCGACATCTTCTTCTGTTCTAGTGTGCCTCTTGTTTGGTTGTAGATGAGACGTATTTTCATGTGCTGTTGTGGGTGATCTGGATGTAGTAAATTAGGGGTTGCAAATGTGACGTCATTTCATGTTGTTCTGCTTTAGCCGTTACTGTTGCTATGGGTGATGTAGAATCTACATCTAGTTTATTGATAGTTTTTAAGTAACACCAACATATTTATTACAAAATATATACATAAAAAACGCGTGTAATGCTGTATTGCAGTGCAAAGTGCTATTCTACTATTCCAAAACTAAATATGTATTACAGTTTTATAAGAAAATACTTTATTTGTGTACGAGATAACACTTAGACGAAGTTAAAAACAGTATATCTAGAGGCAAAGTATGTAAGGATAACTATTTTATGAGGGTAAGCGTATAAGTAAAAATATTAGTTTTTTAGAAACAATTTTCTCGATGCGCCACCTGAAGATAAAGTCGTAAGGCTTTGATATTTTGCATGAATTAAGCTTTTTTATAGGGTCATCGATTGGCAATACAGGAGATTTAAAAAAATTAAAAAACATTTTTTTTGCCATTTTCACTCCACCCTACCCTACACCTCCCTAACAATGCGATAAGGGTCATTGCGATAATTATTTGGAATAATTGGTAAATGATAATTGGTAAAATGATCGGATATAAAATACAGTTTCTACAGCGCTTACATGTCAAATCGGGGGTAACATATATATGTGGGCTATATCTAAATCTCAACCGATTTCCCTCAAATTTGGTAGTATTAATTCATGTGATAAGAAACCTCTTTCTGCAGAATTTCGTACTGATCGGATTAAAAATACACTTTTTACAGCGCTTACATGTAAAATCGGGGGTAACATATATATGGGGGCTATATCTAAATCTGAACCGATTTTCTCCGAATTTGCCAGTATTCCTTCATGTAATAAAAAACCTCTTTCTGCCGAATTTCACACTGATCGGTTATAAAATAAATTTTTAGCCCCCATATATATGTTAGCCCCGATTTGACATGTAAGCGCTGTAAAAAATTTATTTTATATCCGATCAGTATGAAATTTGGCAGAAAGAGGTTTGTTATTATATGAATGAACACTGTTAAATTTGGAAGAAATCGGTTCAGATTTAGATATAGCCCCCATATATACGTTACCCCCGATTTGACATGTAAGCGCTGTAGAGACTGTATTTTATATCCGATCAGTACGAAATTCTACAGAAAGAGGTTTCTATTTTACATGAATGAGTATTCAGGGAAAATCGATTCAAATTTATATATAACCTCCATATATATGTTCCTCTTGATTTAGTTACAAAGCGCTATAGAAGTTGTACTTTACTTCCGATCATTACAAAAGTCTCCAGAAAGATGTTTCTCAATTTAGGAACGAATATTGATCAATTTAGCGATTATCGGTTCAGAATTAGGTATATCCACATATATATGTTCTTACCCATTTACCAATTATTCCGAATTATTATCGCAATCACCCTTATCGCATTGTTAGGGAGGTGTAGGGTATTATATAGTCGGCCCCGCCCGACTTTCTGCCTTTCCTTACTGTTTTTTTTTCAAATATAACCCCTTATTCCTCCACGCTATAATTTTCAGGGTTTGTTTAGACTCGATCAAGGAATATGAATATATTTTTTCAGAATTTTTAGGTTCGTTGTTTCTTAGTGTAAAACACTTTTGTGTTTGTGTATATTGCTACCTAGGCACTTTTGCTTGATTTTCCCAATTTTCAATTAGTCGTATCGATGAAAAAAAATGTTTTTCTTGATTTTCCCAATTTTCAATTAGTCATATCATTTGAAAAAAAATTCGTGTAAAATATTTTTAAAAGTACAATATGTGTCAGTATAATATTTTTATCAGCCTTGGAAAAATCGTAAAAATCGGAGTTGTCATCGTATTTTTTACGAAAATCATTCGTAAATTAAATCAGATTTTTGCAAAAAAATACCCTATGAGACACAATTGAACAATTGCATTTTAGAACTTCACGAAGAGTTGATAAAACTTACGAATAATTGTTTTTCTACCAATGAGTTCCCATATCTTATTATAAAAATATTGGATGCACTACTTTTACTGTTGAACTGACATGAACTATTTTTCGACACACCTTATGTGTAGTTTTGTGTAAACTCGTGGTTTTGTAACGTGGAGTAGTGTTTTGTTTGTCACACCCGATGCGGAAAATATACAAAAAGTTAATTTTAATAAATTTTATGTATATTTGCATACATATATTATCTTTTGTGTAAGTTAGATCAAGGCTTTATAGTATAAATAAATCAAAATGATTATCATTACAATATTTACACTATAGTTGCATTCTAAGATTTGTCACACCCGTTACGCAAAGACCGTAAATAATTTCACTGTGCTAGTCCAAAAATGTAACAGAAAGAAGACCCTATTTATATACCAATTTGGTTTTTTGGGTGTGAAAAGAAATAATTCTCCAAGGGTTTCCCTTATTTCGTTCTTTGGATTAAACCGCATATTCCGAAGTCTTCCACTTTAAAATCATCTCCGAGATAACAAACCTCTCTGATTTCCTTGCAAACTTTGTGGCCGAATATCGCGAAACAAGAGCTAACCAGAAAAACGGCTAGCACCACTGGATTCAGCAAAGTCGAAATAGGTATATCCATGGAGTATCCCTTCTGTTACGTTTTGAAAGTGTCCATTTCGAGCACAGTGTTTTTAATCGATTTAAAAATATTGTCTATTTATTAATTTAATTTCAGATATGAAATTAAATAATAGAAGGCAGAGATTTCAGTATAAATTTAAAAAATTAATTGATGAAATAAGTCCAATCATTAAGAGAACCGCAGTGAAGGCCGTAAGGTCACTTTAAATCATCATATTCATTGTCACAATATTTTGATTGATTCTGCAATAAGTATTTTTCTCAAACGGAGTTAAAGAATATCGAAATATTTTTTAGAAAATAGGTAGAAAAATAAAAAAAAAATCAAGAATGACCGACATAAATATTATTTCGAAAAGAGCTCTGCTTATAGTATTCTGATAGGAGCACAGCGTAGTCTAATTTAAAAATTAATTCTTTGTAGAAGATAAAAAATAGCATTGTCATAAACATCAATACAGAAGAGTAAGAGTTTTTAAATTGAGCCTAATATGGCTTAAAGTATGAAGAAAAAGCTTACTTTCATCTCTGAGAGGCAGAGCAATTATAGAACACAATAAAATTACCCTCCCAACCACTCTCATTTAAATGGTTGATTTTGGCTGACGCAACATCAAACACACACGCATATAAATCGACGAGATGTATATGTATAAACATTTGTGCGCAACCATATCCAATTCGCTTCTCGTTCAAGCAGTGTTTCCGAATTCATTACTTGGCGTGATATTTTTGATTTAAGTTTTTTGAAGTTGTTAATAATTCTTGTTCGTTTGGTTGATGCTATTCCTTTTATGTTTCATATTTAAACCAAATAATTACAGCAAAGCTTTTACTTTTGTTGTCAAGCTTTTGACATACCATTTTAAAAAATTGCATTCTTTGCAATGCAGTGGCAAAAATGGTATAATTAATATAAATGGTACATAGGTACAAAACGGACGGAAGCACAATAAATCTAGTATGATCAGGCTTAAATCAAGTATTGGTTAATCTTAAATCAACAGCTGATCAGGCTTGATTTAAGTATTGGTTAGGCTTAAATCAAGAGCTGATCAGGTTTAAATCAGGTATTATCAGGCTTAAATCAAGTATTGGGCAGGCTTAATTCAATCAAAATTTTCTTCGTTAAAGCCCATTTCGCACTCAAATCAAATGCTTTATGCTTGAAATGAGAATATTTCGGCTTGAAACCAAGCCTTATCAGGCTTAATGTGCGCTATGATTAAGAATTCAGGGCTTAAAAATCCGTACTTGATTCAAGTATTTTGTACTTGGTTTTAGAAAATCCGTTCTTACCGTACTTTTGACACTTGATTCAAGTACGGATTACTCAATTTTTTCTTTCTTTGTACTTATTACTCCCCCAGATTGAGACTACGTCACACCCGTTACATATTAATATATTTACTACAAATGGCATAATTATTTAAATTATTTGCAATGATGTCTACAATATACACTATTCTCCCGAGATACCAACAAATTTTGTACTAATAAACTCATAAACTCCAGACGCTGAACCCAATTTTCGACTGTTTTCAAGCATAAATCGGCCGATACTGCTGCAATTTCACGTTCGATATTCGTACGAAGTTCATCAATCGTCGCTGGCTTATTGGCATAGACCATAGACTCGACGTAGCCCCACAGGAAATAGTCTAACGGCGTCAAATCGCACGACCGAGGCGGCCAATCGACTGGACCATTTCGTGAGATAACACGTTCTCAAACTTGGTTTCCAATAAATTGATTGTGGCATTCGCTGTGTGGCTTGTGGCGCCGTCCTGTTGGAACCACATGTCCTCCAAGTCCATATCATCCAATTGGGGCAAAAAATATTCGATTATCATTGAACGGTAACGATTCCCATTCACAGTAACGTTCCGGTCTTGATCATCGCGGAAGAAGTACGGCCCAATGACGCCGCCGGCCCATAAACCGCACCAAACCGTAATTTCGGATGCAATCATGGAGTACGTGTGGATTGCTGTCTGACCAATATCGCATATTTTGTTTATTGACGAAGCCATTCAGCCAGAAATGAGCCTCATCGCTGAAGATGATTTTTCGCGCTCTTGACGTTGAGGCCACTAACTCCGAATTTCGAAAGTAAATTTTAATAATTTCGACTCTTTGTTGGCTCGTATATCTTTCCATCATGGAATGGCAAACCATACTGAAGAGAAATGTCAAAAGAGCGGCAAAAAATATGGCGTCGTTTGCTGTCCCTGTCGGTCTACTTTTATAGCGTCCCCGTTGAAAATTTTAATAATTTCGACTCGTTGTTGGCTCGGATATCTTTCCATCATGAAATGGCAAATTTTACTGAAGAGAAATGTCAAAAGAGCGGCAAAAAATATGTCGTCGTTTGCTGTCTCTGTCGGTATACTTTTGTCCCTGTCGAAAAACCAATTTTACCAATTTTCAGACCGAAGAGTTCACATTGTGTCTATGACGTAAAGAAATCAAATCGGGGAGATGCTATATATGGGGTCTATATCCAAAATTGGACCGATATTGCCCATTTTCAATCCCAACATACCTGCAAATATAAGTATATGTACCAAATGTCAGCCACCCAGCTCAAGTATCATAGATTGTAGCGTGATTACAACAGACGGAAATGGCTAAATCGTCTTAGAATTTTACGACGATTAATAATATATATGTATGTACTTTATGGGGTCTCATATCTATATTTAGTGGTGTAACAAATGGAGTAACAAAACAAGTAAAAGCGTTAAGTTCGGCCATGTCGAATCTTATATACCCTCCACCATGAATCTTATATACACTCCAACTCCAGCTGTGACCAC
The DNA here is from genome assembly GCA_963930755.1 of Eudasyphora cyanicolor. NCBI lineage: Eukaryota > Metazoa > Arthropoda > Insecta > Diptera > Muscidae > Eudasyphora > Eudasyphora cyanicolor. The sequence continues at coordinate 132,420,820 of OZ005736.1, read as the reverse complement.
ACAAAATAACTCAAACCTAACGAAAACAACACATGAAAAACACAAAAAATATAGTAGATGAACAGTAGGAACAAGTTAGATGCTATAAATGGGAGCTATATCTAAATATGGACCGATATCGCCCATTTTCAATCCCAAGTTACCTGCAGCTATAAGAAGTATCTATACCAAATTTCTATTACTACGGACTGTAGCGTGATTACAACAGACGGACGGACAGACGGACATGGCTAAATGGTCTTAGAATTTTACGACGATTAAGAATATATATACTTTATGGGGTCTCAGATCAATATTTAGAGGTGTTACAAACGGAGTGACATAATGAATATACCCCCATCCTATGTTGGAGGGTATAATGAATATACCCCCCATCCTATGTTGGATGGTATAATGAATATACTCCCCATCCTATGGTGGAAGGCACACAAATTTGACAGTATACTAAAAAGAAAGCGGTTTTCGATTTTATCAAAACCTAAGGTCACACCCTTTACGGTGATATATCAACTATATTTTTTTTCCCTCCACCATAGGATTGGGGGTATATTCATTTTGTCACTCCGTTTGCAACACATCTTAATATTGATGTGAGACCCTTTAACGTATAAATATTCTTAATCGTCGTAAAATTCTAAGACGATTTAGTCATGTCCGTCAGTTATAATCACGCCACAGTCCGTAATAATAGAGCTAGGTTGATCAAATTTGGTAGAAATGTTTCTTATAGTTGCAGGTTGTTTGGGATTGCAAATGGGTCATATCGGTCAATGTTTTGATATAGCTCCCCTATAGAGGTCGCTCCAAAATACGGTTTTTGGGCCATATATGTATACCACATTTTTAAAGCAATTTAGCAGAAACTTTGCAGTTTGTATTCTATTTTGACAAGAACTCGTCACATCAAAAATTTCACAAATCGGTTCATATTTCGTTATAGTCACCCTATAGAGGTCGCTACAAAGTATACATATTTAAGCCATAAAAACCATATTTTCTAAGCATTTTAACTGAATGTTTGCAGTTTGTATTTAATTAAGACAAGAATTAATCGCAGTAAAATTGTTTTAAATCAGTTCATATTTTGTAATAGTCCACCTATAGATGTCGCTCCAAAAAGGCTTACTTAAGCCATAAATATCACATTTTTCAGGTGAAGAGTTTGGCTAAAGAATTTTTTAATAATTTTCTTAAACAAAAAAGATCGTTTCATGATTTTGGAAGGAACGTTCCAAAAATGTTTCCAGTAATAAAATTAAATGCAATCCATGGTAGAGGGTAAATAAGATTCGGCATGGCCAAACTTAACGCTTTCACTTGTTTTATTTAAAGTATTATTTAATTTCCTTGAATGTCAGTAGGTAATACATAAGTACAGGGTGTCCGTCGGGAAGGTATACTTACTTTGTTTGTTTCCATTGTAATCCTGGCTGTATGCGATGTGGCACCGTCTTGTTGACACCACATATTAATCAAGCCGAAAGCATGCAGGTCTGGCGTTAAAAAGTTTTCAATCATATCACGATATCGCTCCCCATTGACAGTTTTCATTTTCATAGAAGTAAGGTCCAATGATTCCTCCTGACCAAATTACACACCAGAATGTCACTTTTAATGGATGCAAAGGTAACTGATGAATAATTTGAGGGTTTTCCATTGCCCAGAACAGACTATTCTGTTTATTCACATATCCATTAAAATGAAATGTGCCTCGTCACTCATTATGATTTTTTCATGAATATCGGGGTAGTCATGTTTTAACGAATATGAACTGTCAAGACTAATGTTTACCAATATGGCGGCAAAACAAAGTAGTATATCTTCCCGGCGGACACATTAACCACCCTTTATGAATTGTCGTTCAAAATTAAAGAGATCAAAATCAAGAACATACTCAGTAACAATGTCACACCCATGTGCGAGCATTTCACATCCAAATGGTATTACTGACTTGGACTTTTGTTTATTTTAAATATTTATTTGTTTTAAATTTCCCTCCTTCTTCTTGATATAGTAGAGCCTATGTATGCCATATGATTCTGCACGCTTTTGCTTTCAACACAAGCAACACCCTTTCAATATGGTAATGTGAATAAGACCATAATTTTATCGGTTCTTAAAAATGAACCAAACGTAATGTTTGGGTTGAAAACATCATAAAAATTTGAACTATAATTCAACAGTTTTAAACTCTCTTAATACTAAATCCTAGAAGGAAACTCTTTCATTTCTCCTTAGCTCTCATAGGGATAAAAACATCGAATTTGGTCATAAAAGTGTAACCTATTATTGTTTGTGTTTTTTTTTCGGGTTTTTTATTCTTCATTGTGGTTGCAAAGAAATGCATTTTACTATCACTTCCGGTTGGGATAAAAGCGCTTATTCTTAGCATGCACGTTCTCGACTATTATCGAGATTATTTCCTTCAGACACAACTTGTAATCTACTTTCGCTCTTTTGTTGGTCTCTCTATCTCTGCCTACCTCTGACATAAGGGGCAATCATATACGAACTTACATAAATTCGAATTCATACATATCTGCAGATGTTATGTTGTGGTATTTTTGAATTGGCACGTTTTATCTATAAAATCATTTTATGGTCTCTTACTATTATATTAATTCAACAGTTCATAAAAATTGAGAATACCATTGGGAAATCGAACATACATAAGTTGTTGGAGTACTTGGGCAAATGGGAGGCAAATGCTGACGTGTGAATTGTGCAAATTATACCTATAACGTTGAGGAGTACATATACTGAGGAGAGCATATTTAAAGTTATTACGTTTATTAAACTACTGATGTGTTCAAAAGGATGTTTGTCAGGAAGGAAAACACAAAAGTAAACCGTTTGCATGTAGCTTTTGAGCTTGTTAATCGACTAAGATACACCCACACTTTTTGAGCAATGTAAATATGCACTGGTAAATCGATACCTCTATTCTAAAACATGCTAAGTCGACTTAGCATGTTTTTTGGGAGATTGAATTTTTAACTTCTAAATATTCCAAATTATTTTCAGTAAAAATTTGTTGTTTATCCATCAACCCAATCAAAAGTTATTCACAAAACTGTACAGGTCATTCGATTTTAATTACAATGGAATTCTACACAAATTAAAAAATGCATCAACTTTTGATCGCCTCTTACCTTTTTCTTATTAGCATAGTATAGAATGGAGGTATCGATATGTTGTATACTAATATTATGAGCTATTTAATTTTAGTATGTCTTGGCTCTTTTTGTATGGGAGATACTAAAACGGGTGTGCTGATAATTCTCGTTTTTAACCAGACTGTAGTAATTTTAAGAGCTTTACACTGGGTAAATATTTTGTAAATTGTATGCATTGGTATTCTTCACATACAATAACGAACGCTCAGCTCTGGTCTGACACTAACCAACAACTGATTTTAGGTGAAATCAGAAGGCGCAAATGGAGCTGGATCGGTCACACCCTACGCAGACAACTAAATGATATTGCGAAGCAAGCCATCGAGCGGAACCCGCAAGGTAGCCGAGGCAGATGGAGGACAGCCCACACATGGAAACGACAACTAGACGAAGAACTATCCCAAATTAACCTTCGTTGGAATGAAATTAAACATCTTTCTTCAGATCGATTGTATTGGACTAATCTTGTTACGGCCATATGCTCCTTACAGGAGTAAAAGGATCATATATATATATATATCTGTGTTGAAGTCACAACAGCTGACAGTCGACTTCATCGCCCCCGCATCAGATTTGGAGCCGTTCCTTGATTACAGCCGTTCCTTCCTATGCTCCTTACAGGAGTAAAAGGATCAAATATATATATATATCTGTGTTGAAGTCACAACAGCTGACAGTCGACTTCATCGCCCCCGCATCAGATTTGGAGCCGTTCCTTGATTACAGCGCCGCAAACCTAACTCTGTTATGGCAACGTCGTCAGAGTTGCATTATGCTAGTTATCGACTCACCCGCTTCTGGCATACTGCCACCGCATACGGCTCACGGCCGAAATAAAGTCATAACATATTTAATAAAATATACAAGTTTTGTGTTTATCTTTATTTTAACTCCCGCCACTCTGGCGCGGAGTTAAACATGGTAATTCGTAACCAAATTTGTTCCAGTGATGTTTGTGCGCGTTCTAACCTCCATATAAAATAAAAAAAAATTGTCAATACATGACACTCTCCTGTTATCCGCTAAGTCTCCGTCGCTACACCATTGTTTCATCACGTGAAACAAGGCTTCACGAGCCAGCGACGGACGACAATAGATATAGCCCCTATCTGATACGCCTAGTCTTCGTCACTACACCATTGTTTCATCACGTGAAACAAGGCTTCACGAGCCAGTGACGGACGACAAAAGCACCAAACAAACATCTCTACACTGAAAAAAAAAATAGTAATAAAACTAATGATGACACATTCTTATATTAAGTATGCTACCTCGGCATCAATTCAATGAAAATTTTCATTAAAATAATGAAAATTTACACGTTTTTTACGAAATTTTCCTTAATATAAAGTTTTTTGAATTTGAATTAATGACTATCTAATCATTAGTTTTGTTTACGCGCTTCTTTAAATGTACGCATTTAAATTAAAGAAAAAAATCATTATTTTTGTGCCAATCCGCATTATTTTAAGTAATATTTCAATACTTTTAAGGATTTTTTACATTAACACTATGACGTAGACATGTCATAGTTTTAATGCCGAATCGGACTTAATTAACAGTATGAGATATTTGAGTAATAAATTTAAGGCTATGCTCCCCTTAAAGGAAAGGCTGTCTTGGTAATAAATTTTATGACTATTGTCATTATTTTTAAGAATACATACGAGAGAATTATACAAGCTCTCCCTCCCTCTCTCGCTCGGAGAATCAGTTTTGTTTGGTAATGTGTGAATCAATAATTGTTATGTAATGCTAGAAGAGAAAATAGGGAACAGTTCTGTTGTTCGTTTTCTTTTAAATCGTCAGTTATTTACAAGCGATGGAAGGAAACGGTTGTCTGTTTTCGGGACGCGGATTGTGAAAAAATTTGATTGCTGTGAATATGTAAGTATACGTGCATACATACGTGCATATTGCACCGAAAATAATTTTAATATGGGCTGTTAACAGTTATTTTTGCTAAAGCATAGCAACAACAACAAATGAAACCGTCGTGTACATGTGTGTATGCATGTGGTTATGCCGTCGGCGTCACCATCGATCTCTGTGATAAGGGAGTGCGTGTGTCATAGTTATCTTTGCTGTATTTTATTTATGGCAATGTACATGCGTTTTTGAAGGAGATCTTGTTTGTAAGTCCTGTGAAGAGATTTGTGCCAAATGGATGATAAACATGTGAGTAATAGATTTTGTAATACTGAAAGAGACAATGGGAAAATGTTTAGGTACGTGAAAAATAATAATATTTTTCTGAAATAAACATCTTATTGGCAATTACAAAATTAATAAAACACATTTTAATTGAAAGTATTTATTAAAAATACCAGCGCATAATGCAGAAATGTAAAATTATTTGTGGCAATATAGAAATTTATTATTAATAATATTTTATACATGTAACTATCTTTTTTAAAAAATAATTTTAGATTGGGTCTTTTGTGAGAAGAGTGGCAAATTTTACAAAATATTTCAACATCAGTATTATATTATATATTATATTTCTCTTAGTTTTCAGCGTTTTCCAATTGTGATATAATACAATTTATTTGCATTTTTTTTAGTTTATAGATAATTTTATTTGATTTATTTTCAGAAAAAATTTTATTATTTTAATTTTAGATCACGCAATATTTGAAGATAAATGTGATGGATATATGAAAAATGCAGTGCTGAATGCCATTTATAAATTACAACAAATAAGTGAGATTTGGAAACAATAGATTTGGAAACACTATTTGTAAGTACATATTATGTATTTCTGAACAAATATATTTTATTTGAAAATCAAGAAATTCAATTTGGAACGCATATACATATTAATGTATTAGAACAAAATATATTTGCGAACTGACGTTCACATATAAAATACGTGTTTTCACACAAACAAAGTTATTGTTAAAAAGTTTAATTTAAAAAGAAGTTTTCCTTTTTGAATTTTAGTTTACATTTTTCCTTGATTTCGTGTTCATAATTGCTTCATAAGTACTTCATAATTAAACCTGCTGTTAGATTAGGCCCGTTTCGTCTAATTTTTGTATCGTTTCCTTTATAAACGGTAATATATGTATGTATAAATATTGCCTTATAATTTGGTCCAAGGGATATTTTTGTTTTACTAAAATCAAAATAATGAGCGTTTTTGCTCAAAAATAATTGTAAATAAGCTGCTTTCTTTTCACGAAGTATTGAATAAAAATAAATATAAAATATTGTCTTCCATATTCATTTTATATGAAAAATGTAATGTTGAACAAATGGACTCTTAATCTAGGATTCGTACAGATTTGCTAATCTAACACCAGGATTAAGAACGTCATAAGCAGCATTAGCTTTTGTTTTACAGAAGTAATTTTTAATAAGTTTTTGTAGTTTTGTTTGCTAACAAGATTTTAAAATCTAAGTCACGATTGATTTTTTTGAGAAAATTATTTTTGATAACTTAATTTATATGAAAAATGTCACTTTCGCCACTCTCAAAACAATCAGTTTCTATTATTAATAATATCTTACATAAATATTTTTTTTAACTTTTAGTACAGCAAATTTTGAATGGATCTATTATGAGAATTTGTGTCGTAGAAGAGTGACTAAATATTTCAGTCTAAGTATATTCCAAAGATTTTAATATATCTCTTATTTTTCAACATTTTGTGACAGTGTTATGATAAAATTTATTTTAATACTTTATCGTATATAAATCATTCTGTTTGACTTATATTCAAATTATTTTCATTTCAGTTCGCGCAATTGAACTTTATTTGGATATATGAAAAATGCAGTGGGGAATTAAAAATTTACAAATTGCAGGAAATGAGTTAGCATACAAACTATGTATATGATATAATAATATAATATTTGTTTTATATAATTTCTATTTAAATTCCAGCCAAATTCTAGGTTAAAAATCATTAAGGTCGTTTCCGATAAAAATTGTTCATGGACAACAAATAGAGAAACGAATCCCGCTATAGAATTGATACATAACAATACAATATTCGAATAAAAGTCAAACTTCATAGGGTGTTGGCCGATTTGTCTTTATACAATTACATTTTGTTTTTAATTATAAAATGTTCAAGGTTATCCGTAATATGCATTATATTTTTTTGTATAAAAATATAAAACAATATAAAATATAACAAAACAAAATATATATAACAAAAATATATATTTAGAAAGATAAAGTGTTGTGTTATTGAATTTCCAATGAATATTAAATGATTTCAAAGAAAATGATTCATTTAAAAGAGTAACATTATAATCAATATAATGTAACGAATTTTCCATACATATTTAAAAAAAACTGTATTTAAATTCATGTATGCCTTAAATTAATGACCAGTATGTTCGTATATCAAGGACAAACATTTTAAATTTTATTACGATAATGTTTTAAATTATATGATATTTTACTAAAAATAAGCACGCGACATACTTAAATTTACGCAAAAATGTGCTTATTTTAAGACCAAACATAATTAGTTTTATTACCCAAAATTCTTAATTCTATGAAATGTATCCTCAAAACAAGTACTATTCACATCTATAGCGATTGTCTTTGGCTCGAAATCATTGCCGAAATCTTAAACTTTACGAAAAATTCATTGATTTTCAGTACGCTTTTTTTTAGTGTATATAAACAGCATCCGAAATAAACAAATATGCTGCGGCCACAACAACAACTATCACTACAAGGAACATCAGCATCCATTGGCATATGTAAGACAACAACAACAAAAATGCATCGTCGCCACTCAACAACTACACATTGCACTCGTGCAAGGGGGGCGGTATGTTGAAGTCACAACAGCTGACAGTCGACTTCATCGCCCCCGCATCAGATTTGGAGCCGATCCTTGATTACAGCGCCGCAAACCTAACTCTGTTATGGCAACGCCGCCAGAGTTGCATTATGCTAGTTATCAACTCACCCGCTTCTGGCATACTGCACTAAAAAAAAAGCGTACTGAAAATCAATGAATTTTTCGTAAAGTTTAAGATTTCGGCAATGATTTCGAGCCAAAGACAATCGCTATAAAAATAAGAAGGTTTTATAGTTAATTTAAAGACGTGAATAGTATTTGTTTTGAGGATGCATTTCATAGAATTAAGAATTTTGGGTAATAAAACTAATTAAGTTTGGTCTTAAAATAAGCACATTTTTGCGTAAATTTAAGTATGGCGCGTGCTTATTTTTAGTAAAATATCATATAATTTAAAACATTATCGTAATAAAATTTAAAATGTTTGTCCTTGATATAAGAATATACTGGTAATTAATTTAAGGCATACATGAATTTAAATACAGTTTTTTTTAATATGTATGGAAAATTCGTTACATTATATTGATTATAATGGTACTCTTTTAAATTAATTATTTTCTTTGAAATCATTTACTATTCATAGAAAATTCAATAACACAACACTTTATCTTTCTAAATAAATATTTTATTTGTTATATTTTATATTGGAAAATACAAAAAAAATATAATACATATTACGGATATCTTTGAACATTTTAAAACTTAAAACAATATGTAATTGTATAAAGACAAATCGGCCAACACACTATGAAGTTTGACTTTTATTCGAATATTGTATTGTTATGTATCGATTCTATAGCGGGATTCGTTTCTCTATTTGTTGTCCATGAACAATTTTTATCGGAACCGACCTTAATGATTTTTAACCTAGAATTTGACTGGAATTTAAATAGAAATTATATAAAACAAATATTGTATTATTATATCATATAGTTTGGATGCTCACTCATTTCCTGCAATTTGTAAATTTTTATTCCCCACTGCATTTTTCATATATCCAAATAAAATTGAATTGCGCGAACTAAAATAAAAATAATTTGAATAGAAATCAAACAGAATGTTTTGTATACGATAAAGTATTAAAATAAATTTTATCATATAACTGTCACAAAATGTTGAAAGATAAGAGATATATTAAAATCTTTGGAATATACTTACTTACACTGAAATATTTAGTCACTCTTCTACGACACACATTCTCATAATAGTATTTATGTAAGATATTATTAATAATAGAAACTGATTGTTTTGAAAGAGGCGAAAGTGACATTTTTCATATAATTGAGTTATCAAAAATAATTTTCTCAAAAAAATCAATCGTGACTTAGATTTTAAAATCTTAAGTTTTGTTAGCAAACAAAACTACAAAAACTTAATTTGAAATGTATTTTCTTTAAACTAAAATACAAAAACTTATTTAAAATTACTTCTGTAAAACAAAAGCTAATGCTGCTTATGACATTCTTAACCCTGGTGTTAGATTAGCAAATCTGTTCGAATCCTAGATTAAGAGTCCATTTGGTCAACATTATATTTTTCATATAAAATGAACATGGAAGACAATATTTTATATTTATTTTTATTCAATACTTCGTGAAAATAAAACAGCTTATTTACAATTAATTTTGAGCAAAAACGCTTATTATTTTGATTTTAGTAAAACAAAAATATCCCTTGGACAAAATTATACATACATATATTACCGTTTATAAAGGAAACGATACAAAAATTAGACCAAATGGGCCTAATCTAACAGCAGGTTTAATTATGAAGTACTAATGAAGCAATTATGAACACGAAATCAAGGAAAAATTTAAACTAAAATTAAAAAAAGGAAAAAATCGTTTTAAATAAATTATATTTGGAAAACTTTTTAACAATAACTTTGTTTGTGTGAAAACACGTATTTTATATGTAAACGTCAGTTCGCAAATATATTTTGTTCTAATACATTAATATATGCGTTCCAAATTAAATTTCTTGATTTTCAAATAAAATATATTTGTTTAGAAATACATAATACTTACAAATATTGTTTCCAAATCTATTTCCTTTCAATTCAAACATTCCCATGTAGGTGTATGCTCACTTATTTTTTCCAAGTTATACATGGCATTCAGCACTGCATTTTTCATATATCCATCACATTTATCTTTAAATATTGCGTGATCTAAAATTAAAATAATTAAATTTTTTTCTGAAAATAAATGAAATAAAATTATCTATAAACAAAAAATATGCAAATAAATTTTATCATATCACAATTGGAAAACGATGAAAACTAAGAGACATTTTTCAACCGTTCATATATTACGTTGAAATATTTTGTAAAATTTGCCACTCTTCTCACAAAAGACCCATTCTAAAATTGTTTTACTAAAAAATTAAAAAAGATAGTTATATGTATAACATATTATTAATAATAAATTTCTATATTGCCACAAATAATTTTACATTTCTGCATTATGCGCTGGTATTTTTAAAAAATAAATACTTTCAATTAAAATGTGTTTTGTTAATTTTGTAATTGCCAATAAGATGTTTATTTCAGGATAATAATATTATTTTTCACGTACCTAAACATTTTCCCATTGTCTGTTTCAGTATTACAAAATCTATTACTCACATTTTTGTCATCCATTTGGCACAAATCTCTTCACAGGACTTACAAACAAGATCTCCTTCAAAAACGAATGTACATCGCCATAAATAACATACAGCAAAAATAACTATGACACACGCACTCGCTTATCACAGAGATCGATGGTGACGCCGACGGCATAACCACATGTACACGACGGTTTCATTTGTTGTTGTTGCTATGCATTAGCAAAAATAACTGTTAACAGCCCATATTAAAATTATTTTCAGTGCAATATGAACGTATGTATACACGTATACTTACATATTCACAGCAATCAAATTTTTTCACAATCCGCGTCCCGAAAACAGGCAACCGTTTCCTTCCATCGCTTGTAAATAACTGACGATTTAAAAGAAAACGAACAGAACTGTTCTCTATTTTCTCTTCTAGCATTCCATAACAATTATTGATTCACACATTTCCAAACAAAACTGATTCTCCGAGCGAGAGAGGAGGGAGAGATTGCATAATTCTCTCGTATGTATTCTTAAAAATAATGACAATAGTCATAAAATTTATTACCAAGACAGCCTTTCCTTTAAGGGGAGCATAGCCTTAAATTTATTACTCAAATATCTCATACTGTTAATTAAGTCCGATTCGGCATTAAAACTATGACATGTCTACGTCGTAGTGTTAATGTAGAAAATCCTTAAAAGTATTGAAATATTACTTAAAATAATGCTGATTGTCACAAAAATAATGATTTTTTTCTTTAATTTAAATGCGTACATTTAAAGAAGCGCGTACACAAAACTAATGATTAGATAGACATTAATTCAAATTCAAAAAACTTTATATTAAGGAAAATTTCGTAAAAAACGTGTAAATTTTCATTATTTTAATGAAAATTGTCATTGAATTGATGCCGAGGTAGCATACTTAATATAAGAATGTGTCATCATTAGTTTTATTACTATTTTTTTTTCAGTGTGCCACCGCATACGGCTCACGGCCGAAATAAAGTCATAACATATTTAATAAAATATACAAGTTTTGTTTTTATCATTATTTTAACTCCCGCCACTCTGGCGCGGAGTTAAACAATCTACATTGGTATTTACGATAGAGCTGTCAAACTATCGATAGCACTATCGATAGTATCGATAGTTTCTTTTTTGCGTCAATATCGATAGTTTTTTCACTATCGATACTATCGTAAAAATGTCATTACTTGGGACACTGCGAAATTGGATAAGTAAAATATAAACAAGTAAAAAATTTCAGTCGGGTAAACCGACTAATGTATACTGACACTTTGTAAGCAGTGTTTATGCACTAATATTATGAGCTGTTTAATTTTGGTATATTTTTCTTTTTTGGTATGGGAAGTGCTAAAATGGGTCTGGTCAAACTCCCATTGTGAACAGGACTGTGGGAAGTTTAAAAACTATAAACTGTGCAACAATTTTGAGTATAATGGTACGCTTGTGTGGGAGGTACTATAAGGGGCGTGATAATAACGACCATTTCCCGACAGACCTTAGGTATTATAAAAGCATTACACTGTACAAAATTGTAAGATATTTAGTCACTGGTATTAAAGTTATAAGGTACCTATAATGGTACCTTTGTGTGGGATGTACCAACAAGGTCATGGCTAGAAGAGACCATTTTGGTGCAAAATGGTCCATTTGTATGGGAGGTACCAAAAGGGGCGTTGCAACTTCGTCCATTTTTCTCGAGGTGATAGTGACTAAAAACTAATAATATGTGTACAAATTCAGATGATTCAAATTAATAGTATAGAAATTATTAAATAATTCTCTAAATATTAACACTTTGTGGGGGATATACTAGAAGGAGTGGACCAATATGGCCCATCTTCAACTTAGCCGGAGATAGAAAAAAATATTACCACATACCAAATTTGAAGTCAATTGGTTACTTCTTTCGATAGTTATCGTGCGCACCAGCCAGCAGACAAACAGACAGACGGACGGACGGATATTGTTCTTTCGACTTAAATGACCCAAAAAGGATATCCGCCGAACATACTTAGGGTCATAGGTCACTCATTCGATGTGTTACACATTTGACCCGTAGCAAATGATATATACCCTCGTATCACTAAAGTGAGGGTATAAAAACAATACTGAATTATAATTTCACTATCCTCGAAATGGACACATTAAAAATGTTGCAGAATAAGGACCAGATGGGTAAACCTATTTCGGCCACACTGATAGATCTAGTTTTTGAGATATTCGGCCACGAAGGAATATATGCTTCAATCCAAGGAACAAAATAAAAATTACCAACCAAATTTGTCTTATTCAAAAGTCATACAAATTGTCAATATTTTAAGTTGATCTTTTTGACAAAAATATCCCTCGCTAAATAGCACTGCCGGTTCCCTTTCAATATATTTATGAAAAATCATAGTTTTAATTACATCTCAGGCTGTCAGGTGGCAGTTAGCTTTATATACAATACTCTTAGATAAAAACAAATCTCAAGACGAATATTTTTTGCTAAGAGTATAAAATATACACACATTTTGTATTAACTAGAAATCTGTTAAGAACGTTGATAAATGAACCATAGTAATTTTTCGTATTATGTAAAATAAAACTAAAAGGCCGTCGATTTTTAGGAATCTTGACATATGATTCGTTTGTATATCATTATTTAAAGGATGTGAGGAACTGGATCGTATGTTTTGATAGAAATAACTTTAAAAGTCCTCTTTATTTCATTCTTTGGACTGAATAAATATTATATTTTGAAGCGTTCCGCTTCAAATTATCCCCCGAGATAATTACTCTTCTGGTTTCCCAGCAAACTTACAAATCAAGACTAATCGATAGCCAAGAATTCGCGCATGAATTTATCGTCCGTGGGTTAGAACAGAGCAATGAAACCATTTAAATTTGAATTTTGTAGAATAATACAATCATACATATGTTTAACAAATTGTCCTATAGTATCGATACTATCGATAGTGTTGACAAAAACGATCGAAACTATCGAATGGGACGACTATCGATAGTTTGACAGCTCTAATTTACGATTTTACGTTTGTGTGGGAGGTACCGAAAGTGGCATGGCAATAACGCCCATTTTTATCCCCTCACCTTAGAGAGGAGGGTATATGTATATCATTTGCTACGAACCAAAAGTGTAACACATCAAAGGAGCGACCTAAGACCCTAAAGCTGAGTATAGACGATTGCCAGATCGGCAAACGTTATCAACCCTGTTAAAGTGCTGCAAATTTACGGGCAATGTCAGATTGTTAGGCAAAGGTGAATTGACAGTTCAGACGATTGCAAGAAAACATTACAATTTCATATATTTGCAATATATTTTGTAAATATTTATATGCAGGATTGCCAATAAAAATACTTTATAGACAGTGTTGCATATAAAATGATTTTCTGGCAATGGCGCCGTTGTCACATGCATAAACTTCGCACATATAACAATCAGCAAATTATCTCCCAATGACTTTTCTGCTAACGTTGCAACACAAAAATTGTATGTTTACACGGTTGTAAATTCACAGGGTTGCATTTTTCCGCCATTTTTCTGGCAATGTTGTCCGATCTGCAAATCGTCTGTACTTACCTTAAGTATGTTCGGCCGATTTGGGTCATTTTAATTCGAATGAGCAATGTCCGTACGTCTGTCTGTCTGTTGGCTGGTGCGCACGATAACTCACGAAAGGAGTAACCGATTGACTTCAAATTTGGTATGTGATAATATTTTCCCCTATCTCCAGCTAAGTTCGATGATGGGCCATATTTGTCTACACCTTCTAGTACCTCCCCCACAAAGGGTTAACATTTAGTGAAATATTGATTATTTAATATACTACTTAATTGAATTCTCTGAAATTCTACTCATAGTAAATTTGCATTATTGCCGACTATATAATACCCTACACCTCCCTAACAATACGATAAGGGTCATTGCCATAATAATGTGGAATAATTTGTAAATGGGTAGGAATATATTATCTAATTCTGAACCGATAACCGCTAAATTAAGCAATATATTTCTTAAATTGAGAAACATCTTTCTGGAAAATTTTAATGATCAGAAGTAAAGTACAACCTCTATAGCGTTATGATACCAAATCAGGAGGAACATATATATGGAGGTTATATATAAATCTCAACCCATTTTCCCTGAATACACATTCATGTAAAAATATCACTTTCTGTCGAATTTCGTACTGATCGGATATAAAATACAGTCTCTACAGCGCTTACATATCAAATCGGGGGAAATGTATATATGTATGGGGGCTATATCTAAATCTGAATCGATTTCTTCCAAATTTAATAGTGTTCATTCATATAATATGAAACCTATTTTTGCCGAATTTCATACTGATCGGATATAAAATAAAGTTTTTACAGCGCTTACATGTGAAATCGGGGCTAACATATATATGAGGGCTATATCCAAATCTGAACCGATTTTAACCAAATTCAATAGGGATCGTCCTTGGGCCAAAAAAGGATATATGTGAAGTTTCGTCGAGATCGGACCATAATTGCGACCTGTACCTTGATTACAATAATACATGCACAGATAGACGGACAGACGGACATAGCTAAATCAGCTCAGAAAGTTATTCTAAGTCGATCGGTATAATAACCGATGGGTATATTTCTTCTCTTTTTGGGTGTTACAAACAAATGCACAAAGTTATAATACCCTGTACCCTGTACCACAGTGTGGTGTAGGGTATAAAGATCTCACGCTGAGAAAATTTTCGTAAGCCGACACAGTCCTCATTCATTAAGAATTTTTGTTAGCAAATCATATTATAAAACTGTTTTATATATATGTATTTCCTCCCCCTTTTGTCTCTTTTGGCCTTATCATAAATTATTATTTTTTCGCTGATAAGAAGCACTTCATTTCCTCTTGAAAAAGAAAAACAAAAGGGATTGACGTAAAATGACAATGATGATGACGATGATGGGCATGACCATGATTTATTTTCCAACATATATATTATGCAAAACTTGAAGAATGAGCGAAAATGCAATTACTTAATTTTTGCCCATTTTCTTGGCGCACTAATTATATTTTCCTCCGACAGATGACGTGGAAAAATTGTGGGCAATTTTTTTGTACCATTATCAACTCCAACACTTTTAGCACAAAGAAAGGCAAAGTCGTTATTATGAGTGGCAGTTTTTTCTTTTGTCTTTCAACACTTGTGTACTTAGTCAAAGGCTAGGGTCCATATACTTATAAAATTCACGACAGTGAGTTGTGTTGGCGGATAATTATAATCTATATATTTTGTGTGTAGAGTTTTAAATTGAATTTTAATAATGAGATGAGATAATTTCTTTCTGAAAATAGATTTGAAATATGATTTTATGGGACTAATGTTTTTATACAATTTGGAGCTTGAGGCGATTTTTTTCACATAAGGGCAGTTAGACCAACTCAAAAAATGACCCCCTTCAGTTTTCGCAAAATTTTGCACAATAATTCTACTAGCGTGCGGGAAATTTTTTTATCGTTTTTAGTTTTTTTAAAATTCGTTGTAGTTTCTTTGGTACAGTGCTCTAAAGCTACCTATTTCAAGGATTTTTCTCAAAATTACTATTTGTTAATTTAGCCATATCTTCTTAACCGCTTACGTATTTTGAAGATATTAATGCCAATGAAAAGCTCTGCTACTACTCTTCAATGTTGCGAAATGAAATATATATCTCCTTTGGTGGAAGGAGGTGAAAATATGGAAATTAGTCTTAATCCTGGATTATCCTGAAAAAGTATACATTTGTATCCTTGATTTTTTTGGTACTAAAGGGTCAAATATGAAAAACTCAAAATGGAACCTTGATGGAACAAAAATGTATAGCAATTTTATTGAGTCAGTATTGTAAATTGTCTTCTACATTTTTATATAGAATTTTAGATTTGTCTGCTGGACTAGTCTAACTTCAAAACGGCTTGAACTAGTGATGTTAAATTACAAGTTTTGTGTTAAATTACTTGAAAGATTAACAACAAATGATGATTTTGAATACTAAGAAACTTAAAATGAGTCCTTTAAAAGTTATTTGTGCATATGGTATTTATAATTAGAAATCAAGATAAAATTAAAACTGAAATTCGAGAAAGTGAGAAAAGTTTGGACAATCTTTTTGAAGTAAAATTTATGTGGAGAAACACACACTCATAAACAATAGAGTGGCTTCCTTTGTGAGGACGAAAAAAAGTTCGCGTTGTTCGAAGCTTATATGAAATTTTGGTTCGTTTTAGGTATATTCGCAAAATATTTCGTTTCTAGGATCGCGAAATTTGGGGCTATTTTTGGTTTAAGTAACCTCTAAAAATCAGTTTTTTTCGTTAATAAAATTCTCAATTTTTATTACGTTTAGGAATTGACCACTGAACATTAAAAATTCCTTTAAAAAAATTTTAGTATAAAGTCACTTTTTGCTCAATGTTAATGCAATTTTTAGAGCATTTTTTACAAAATCGGAAAAAACTTCTTTAATTTTGGTCCGATTTTCTCTTTTCATGGCTCGTTATAAAACTGCTGGTCTCTATATTTAATTTTTCTAAAAAAATTAACCCTTTTAAGAGGTAAATTTTTTATTTGGTTGTTGGTCCCAAAGGGTTAAAGCGAATAAATTTCTATAAAAATTATCCTATACGTATTATTTCAACCTCAAAAGCTGAAAGTCACAAAAGAGATATTCCGAGAAAAAAATATAGAAAAAGTGCAAAAAATCCACCTTGAGCAAAAAAAATCTTAAGGTCATTAAATTATTAATTGAGCCAAATTGACTAAACAAATGATACAGAATTTCTTATTTTTGGGACTACTTTCTCGTCCAATTCTCAGAATTGAGTCCAAAAATCATGTGTTGTACTGTGTTCTATGTGAATCAAAATATTAGCCAAATGTTCGCCACGGCTTCAGCGGGATACCTCTATCAGATGGTCCATATTTTCATTGATTCTGAAATATTATTGAGGTTTAATGTCGTTAATGTGCAGAATTACCTCATCCTTTAGCTTTTGAATTCTTGTTGGTTTATTGACGTAGCCTTTTTCTTTTAAATATCCCCAAAGAAAGAGGTACAACGGTGTCAAATCACATGATCGTGGCGGCCAATTAACATCGCCACGACGTGAGATAACACGGCGATTGAATTTCTCGCGCAAAATAGCTATTGTTTCATTGGCTTTGTGGCAAGTGACACCATCCTGTTGGAAGCACATATCGTCCGGGTCCATATCCCCAATTTCTGCGCATAAGAAATCCGTTATCATATCACACTTGACGTGAAGTTGTGACTCAAAATTATCATCATGAATTATGGATGGACCACCCTTTAGATAATTAACATACATTTTTCAAGGTTTATTTCCTTACTTGTTTGTTAAGAGCTAACTATTTGAAAAGAAAATTGTTTACCTCGCAAATGTATCTAAATAATAAACAAAAAGTCACCTTGAAATTGATTGCTTATTTCCTTAATGACTTTTCTTTCATATTCCTCGTGTTATTTCTTTTCTTTTTATTGCAGCATATCCCTGATCTGAAAATCGTTTGTTTTTTCCTTTCAAAATAAACCTGTCATCTGCAGTAAACGTTTATGTTCACATGAATGAGGTGAGTTTTTTTTCATACCAATTTTAAGGCCGAACACAAAGTGTATTTTATAAGCAAAATTTTGCTGTTAGGACGAAATAAAGTATGTATAAAGCGGGGAATTAAATCATTATAGTGCATTTTTTAACTGGGACTGAAAACCTCATTACCATCAGGAAATATTTTTGTAAACTACAAAGTCAGAGCAAACACGCTGCACAGTGGTTCAAGACCTGTCGATTTTATTTATTTACGTCATTGAAGCCACAGACTTTAGCCGATTAGGACGAATTTTGACCAAGAAGAATATCACCATGGAATATCCATGGTTTTGTGTAGCCCCCCCATATATAGAAACCACATTACCGATTGGACTGAAATTTAGTCATTTGCGTTTTATTGTACACAAAATCATGCATACAAAGTCATTGGTCCAAATTTTGTTATCGCCCCCACAACCAATATTATTTTTAGCGCCGTAGAAATCACAAATATTAATATATATAATAATAATACATTTTAAGAAGTAAGTGACCTCATTGGTCCTTATTTTGAAAATGTCCCATACACTAAAAAAAAGCGTACTGAAAATCAAAGAATTTATCGTAAAGTTTAAGATTTCCGCAATGATTTCGAGCCAAAGACAATCGCTATAAAAATAAGAATGTTTTATAGTGAATTCAAAGACATGAATAGTATTTGTTTTGATGATGCATTTCATAGAATCAAGAACATTTGGTAATAAAACTAACTAATTTTGGTCTTAAAATATGCACGTTTTTTCGTAAATTTAAGTATGACTCGTGCTTATGTGTAGTAAAATATCATAAAATTTAAAACATTATCGTATTAAATTGTAAAATGTAAGTCTTTGATACAAGTATATACTGATAATTAATTTAAAGCATAAATAAGGTTTTTAAAATATGTAGGGAAAATTCCTTCATTGTAATTAGTTTAATGCCACTCATACTAAAGAATCATTTGTTTTAAAGCCACTGAAACCATTTCAATATTCGTAGAAAATATGGTTCTTGTACACATGTTATCACGATAAATTCAAAACACAACACTTCCTTTTTCTAAAAATTGGGTTTGTTATTTTAATATTAGAAAATACAATAAATGTATAATACATATTACGCATAACTTTCAACATGTTATTATCTAAAACAGTATTTTAGTTGTATACATATATAAAGATAAACCGGCCAACACACCATCGAAATATTTGAAGTTTCGTATATTTGTTATCAATTTGTAAACTTATAGTGGATTCTTTTTATACCCTACACCACACTGTGGTACAGGGTATTATAAGTTTGTTTCACGGCAGATGTTTGTAACACCTTAAAATAACACAGCTAGACCCACCTTAAAGTATACCGATCGACTCAGAATCACTAGCTGAGTCGATTTAACGATGTCCGTCCGTCCGTCCGTCTGTCCATGTAAAGTTGTTCGTCGACTACAGGTCGCAATTTCACTCCGATCGTTTTGAAATTTTGCAGTTTAGAGTATTTCGCGGCTGTTAAGATCGCTATTGAATTTGGTTGAAATCGGTTAAGATTTAGCTATAGGTCCCATATATATGTTTCGTCCGATTTGGCCCTTTAGTCCTATAGAAGCTGTATTTTACATCCGATCGTTTTGAAATTTAGAATGGTAGAACTTCTTGATCCATGAACCAACACTACCAAATTTGAAGAAAATCGGTTCAGATTTAGATATAGCTCCCATATATATATTTCGTCCGATTTGGCCCTTTAGTCCTATAGAAGCTGTATTTTACATCCAATCGTTTTGAAATTTAGAATGGTAGAGTTTCTTGATCCATGAACCAACATTGCCGAATTTTAAGAAAATCGGTTAAGATTTAGCTATAGCTCCCATATATATGTTTCGTCCGATTTGACCCTTTAGTCCTATAGAAGCTGTATTTTACATCCGATCGTTTTGAAATTTAGAATGGTAGAGTTTCTTGATCCATGAACCAACACTACCGAATTTGAAGAAAATCGGTTAAGATTTAGCTATAGCTCCCATATACATGTTTCGTCCGATTTGGCCCTATAGTCCTGTAGAAGCTGTATTTTACATCCAATCATTTTGAAATTTAGAATGTTAGAGTTTCTTGATCCATGAACCAACACTACCGAATTTGAAGAAAATCGGTTAAGATTTAGCTATAGCTCCCATATATATGTTTCGTCCGATTTGGCCCTTTAGTTCTATAGAAGCTGTATTTTACATCCAATCGTTTTGAAATTTAGAATGGTAGAGTTTATTGATCCATGAACCAACACTACCGAATTTGAAGAAAATCGGCTAAGATTAAGCTATAGCTCCCATATACATGTTTCGTCCGATTTGGCCCTTTAGTCCTGTAGAAGCTGTATTTTACATCCAATCATTTTGAAATTTAGAATGGTAGAGTTTCTTGATCCATGAACCAACATTGCCGAATTTGAAGAAAATCGGTAAAGATTTAGCTATAGCTCCCATATATATGTTTCATCCGATTTGACTCTTTAGATCCAATCGTTTTTATACCCTACACCACACTGTGGTACAGGGTATTATTTAAGTATAAAATGTCCCAAAAGTAAATTTATGTAAACAATTTATACATGAATTACAAAATTTATATATCAGAGTTATTCAATATTACGAGAGTGGTGTAGGGTATTATATAGTCGGCCCCGCCCGACTTTAGCCTTTCCTTGCAGGTTTTAATCTGGAAGTAATATTTCCGAAATAAAGATTTATTTGTATTTAAGTATTCTTTGGTAATGTATCAGTGCCTTAATTTATAGGCAAGTTTTCTGTTTTTCATATGTTTAAAGTGCTAACAAATTTAATATGTTTGTAAAATTCAATTCAAATTGAAATCGTATAATTATACCCTCACTTTAGTGTGACGAGGGTATATATCATTTGCTACGGAAAAAAGTGTAACACGTCGAAGGAGTGACCTAAGACCCCAAGTATGTTCGGAGGAAATCCGTTTTGGGTAATTTTAAGTCGAATGAGTAATGTCCGTCCGTCTGTCTGTCTGTCTGTCTGTCTGTCTGTCTGTCTGTCTGTCTGTCTGTGTGTCTGCTGGCTGGTGCGCACGATAACTCTCGAAAGGAGTAACCGATTGACCTGAAATTTGGTATGTGGTAATATTTTTTTCTATCTCCGGCTAAGTTCGAAGATGGGCCATATTGGTCCACTCCTTCTAGTACCTCCCCCACAAAGGGTTAAAATGTTGTGAAATATTGATTCTTTAATAACTGCTATACTACTTATTCGAATCTTTTGAAATTCCACACATAGTATTAGCTTATTAGTCGTTATCAACTCGAGAAAAATGGGCAAAGTCGCCACGTCCCTTTTGGTACCTCCCACACAAATGCACCATTTTGCACCAAAAGTTAACAGCTTATAATATTAATAACAGGGTATAAAAATACTTGAAATTTTGTACAGTATTATGCTTTTATATTGCCTACAGTCCAGGGAAAAATGGGTGTTGTTGTCACGCCCCTTTTGGTACCTCCCACACAAAGGTACCTTTTTGCACCAAAAGTTAACAGCTTATAACATTAAAACCAGTGTATAAAAATACTTGAAATTTTGTACAGTGTAAAGTTTTTATAGTGTCTATAGCCCTGTAAAAAATGGGCGTTATTGCCACGCCCCTCTTTGTACCTCCCACACAAAATGGCCAAATTATACCACAATTTAATATCTCAACGTTAATATACCAGTCCATATAAACGGTTACAATTCGGCACAGTGCAATGTATTTAAAGTATCTACTGTTCAGCGAAATGTAGGTGTATTTCTTAAAGCCCTTCTGGTACCTCCCACAAAAATTTACAGAATAATTTGTGTAATATTCAATATTACATTACTCACAAAGTGAGGGTATACCTTAGTCGGTTTACCCGACTGAAACTTTCTTACTTGTTTTTCATAGCTATATGTATATTGCTTTGATGGATTGTCAAAAAGAGACGAATAGAAATATTTATTAAATAATAACTAGTTAATGCTGCTTACGACATTCTTAATCCTGCTGTTAGATTGGAATATATGTATAAATCCTAGATTAAGAGACCATTTGATTCATATTAAATTTTCATACAAAACTAATATTTAACCGATTTTTTATACCCTACACCACACTGTGATAAAATTTAGCACAGTGCTCTTTTTTTACCCAAAGGCTATCCCTATTGAAATTGGTCAAAATCGGTTCAGATTTAGATATAGCCCCCATATATATATTACCCCCGATTTGACATGTAAGCGCTGTAGAAACTGTATTTTATATCAGATCAGTACGAAATTTGGCAGAAAGAGTTCCCTTATTACATGAATGAACACTGCTAAATTTGGGGGAAATCGGTTCAGATTTAGATATAGTCCACATATATATGTTTCACCCGATTTGACATGTTAGCGCTATAGAAACCGTATTTTATATCCGATCAATGCGAAATTCGGCAGAAAAAGGTTTCTTATTACATGATGGAATACTGTCAAATTCGGAGAAAATAGGTTCAGATCTCGATATAGCCCCCATATATACTTTACCCCCGATTTGACATGTAAGCGCTGTAAAAACTCTATTTTATATTCGATCAGTATGAAAATCGGCAGAAGGAGGTTTCCTATTATATGAATGAACACTTTTAAATTTGGAAGAAATCGGTTCAGATTTAGATATAGCCCCCATATATACGTTACTCCCGATTTGACATGTAAGCGCTGTAGAGACTGTATTTTATATCCGATCAGTACGAAATTCGACAGAAAGAGGTCTTTCTATATGAATGAGTATTCAGGGAAAATCAGTTCAGATTTATATATAACCTCCATATATATGTTCCTCCTGATTTGGTATCAAATCGCTATAGAAGTTGTAATTTACTTCCGATCATTAAAATTTTCCAGAAAGATTCTTTACCCCCGATTTGACATGTAAGCGCTGTAAAAACTTTATTTTATATGCGATAAGTATGAAATTCTTCAGAAAGAGGTTTCCTATTATATGAATGAACACTTTTAAATTTGGAAGAAATCGGTTCAGATTTAGACACCATATATACGTTACCCCCCATTTGACATGTAAGCGCTGTAGAGACTATATTTTATATCCGATCAGTAAGAAATTCGACAGAAGGAGGTCTTTTTACATGAATAAGTATTCAGGGAAGATCGGTTCAGATTTATATTAAAGCTCCATATACAGGGTTGCCCATATTCGACGGACCCACGGACTCGTTGGGCCCATTCCAATCGACGAGGCTTGTCCGCAGGCAACAATCTTTGCGTCAGTTGAATTTTGTACGGGAACAAATGCAAATCAACGCGAATAATCCGTTGTAAAGTGGACCGAGCCATGCCCAACTGCTGAGAACGGCGTTTTTGGGATGTTCTTGGGGACCTCTCAACACTGGCTCGTACGGCAGCGATATTCTCGGCCGATCGCCTTGGTCGACTTTTATTTGGCCTCTTCGGATTAGAAAGAGCCTCACCAGTCGAAAATTTTTCGTATAAACGCTTAATGGTGTTCTTAGAAGGCGCACTTCTCACATTTTTTAATATTTTAAAAGCACGTTGACTTGACTTCTTCTGTTGAATGTAAATTGCAACTATTTCAGAGCGCTCGCGTGGCGTGTATTGTTCCATGGTAAAAATCTGCTTGGACTGACGCTTCAAACGCGGTATGTCATTAAGCGATCTGACATCTCTGTCAAAAGTTATGGCGTTGCCAGATGGGTCCGTCGAATATGGGAGACCCTGTATGTATATGTTTGATTTGGTATCAAATCGCAATAGAAGTTGTAATTTACTTCCGATCATTAAAATTTTCCAGACAGATGTTTCTCAATTTAGGAACGAATATTGCTTAATTTTGCGATTATCGGTTCAGAATTAGATAATATGTTCCTACCCATTTACCAATTATTCCAAATTCTTATCGCATTGTTAGGGAGGTGTAGGTTATTATATAGTCGGCCCCGCAGACTTTCTGCCTTTCCTTACTGGTTTATATTTATTTTTATTCAATACTTTGTGAAAAGCAAACAACTTATTTACATATTATTTTTGAACAAAAAAGCTTATTATTTTGATGTCAAAAAACAAAAATATCCCATGGAACAAATTATAAGGCAATATACATACGTATATTACCGTTTATAAAGGAGACGATGCAAAAATTGGATCATACGGGCCTAATCGAACAACAGGTTTAACTATAAAGTATAACACGAAATCTAGGAAAAATTTTCGAAAAAGTCAAAAAGTTTTAAAAATCTTTTTAAATAAAATATATTTGGAAAACTCCTTTAACAATAACTTTGTTTCTGTGAAAACACATATATTATTTGTGAAAGTCAGTTTGTAAATATATTTTGCTCTAATATATTAATATATACGTTCCAAACTGAATTTCTTGATTTTCAAATAAAATAAATTTGTTCACAAATACATAATACTTACAAATTTTGTTTCCAAATATATTTTCTTTCAATTCAAACATCCCCGAGTAGGTGTAAGATCACTTATTTGTTGTAATTTATAAATGGCATTCAGCACTGCATTTTTCATATATCCATAACATTTATCTTCAAATATTGCACGATCTAAAATTAAAATAATTATTTTCTTCTGAAAAGAAATCAAATAGAAATATACAAATAAATTGTATCGTATCACAATTGGAAAACGCTGTAAACTAAGAGAACTATTTCAACCGTTTGTATATAATACTTACGTTGTAATATTTGGTAGAATTTGTCACTCTTCTCCCAAAAGACCCATTCTAAAATTGTTTTATTAAAAAATTAAAAAAGATAGTTATATGTATTATTATTAATAACACAATCATTTTACATTTTTGCATTATGCGCTGTTAGCAGTTATTTTAATAAATATATACTTTCAATTACAATGCGTTTTGCTGTGTTGTGTTTTCTTAATTTTGTAATTGCCAATAAGTTGTTTATTTCAGGGTTATAATTTTATATTTCACGTATCTAGACATTTTCCTATTGTCCCTTTCAGTATTACAAAACCTATTGCTCACATTTTTATCGTCCATTTTTTAGTTTTCGCACAAATCTCTTCACAGGACATACTAACAAGATCTCCTTCAAAAACTTATGTACATCACCATAAATAACATGCAGCAAAAATAACTATGACACACGCACTCCATTATAGCCAAGATAGATGGACACGACGGTTTCATTTGTTGTTGTTACTATGCTTTAGCAAAAATAACTGTTAACAGGCCATAATAAAATTATTTTCGGAGCAAAATGCACGTACACTTACATATTCACCGCAATCTCATTTGTCCACAATCCGCGTCCGAAAAACAGACAACCGTTTCCCTCCATCGCTTGTAAATAACTGACGATTTAAAAGAAAACAAACTACAGAATTATTCTTATTTTCGAGAGTAGAAGTGCTCTCGCATCGCATAACAATTATTGATTCACACATTAACAAATAAAACTGATTCTCCGAGCGAGAGAGATTTATAATTCTCTCGTATGTATTCTTAAAAATAATGGCAATTGTCATAAAATGTATTACCAAGACAGCCTTTCCTTTAATGGGAGCATAGCCTTAAATTTATTACTGAAATATCTCATACTGTCAAATAAATCCGATTCGGCATTAAAACTCTGACATGTCTACGGCATAGTTTTGATGCAGAAAATCCTTAAAAGTATTGAAACATTACCCAAATTAATGCGGATTGTCACAAAAATTTTGATTAGTTTCTTAAATTTAAAGTCGTACATCTAAAGACGGGCGCACACTAAACTAATGATTAGGTAGTCATTATTTTCAAATTGAAAAAACTTTAAATTAAGATTTAAAGTTAATTAAATTTTAATGAAAATTGTGATTGAATTGATGCCGAGGTCGCATACTTATTTTAAGAATGTGTCGTCATTAGTTATATTACTATTTTTTTCAGTGTACAAAGGCCGCACTGGGCTTGACTTTTTGGACCAAAAATAAAATACTCCCATTTGGGTTGAAAGAATTATATTATGAGATTTATTTCAACTGAAACTTTTCGATGGTATAAATACTATTCGATGATATATTCCTTCGATGATATAGCATTTACTTTACTTAAAATGTTCACCGAAATTTCCGCAACCGATTCTGC
Source organism: Eudasyphora cyanicolor (assembly GCA_963930755.1). NCBI lineage: Eukaryota > Metazoa > Arthropoda > Insecta > Diptera > Muscidae > Eudasyphora > Eudasyphora cyanicolor. The sequence continues at coordinate 132,394,401 of OZ005736.1, read as the reverse complement.
AACATAACAAAATTCCACACGCTGAAAAAAATGTTTCTGTAGTACGCGGTTTTCCATTAAGGACATAACATTAACTTTGCCAGAGCCCTATCGGAGATGTTTCGGCGTTTCAAATGATCAAGTGGCTTTAGTTCTTGAGTCAGTTTGATCTTATAAGGATGAAGGCCAAGATCATTTCGCAAAATACGCCACAGTGTGGTTTGAGAGATGCCAAATTCCTGAGAACGACGTGGAATTGACTGATTTGGCTCATTTTGAACGAATACACTTACGGCCGCGATATTTGCGTCGCTTCCTATATGTTGTTCTAACATATGTATATTGCTTGCAATATACATATGTTTAGGGTACATTGCAAATATATATTTGGGAGGATGTTATTCTAAACAAAACTATATTTCCATCCAAATTAGTTTTATTTAGAACTAATATTTCCGTAACAAAGATTAAATTGTATATAAGTATTTTGGCAATGAATCGATGCCTTAATTTAATGACAAGTTTTCAGTTTTTCAGAAATGCACAGTTATTTTTTTACATGTTTGTAAAATTCGATTAAAATTTAAATCGTATAATCCTGCGTTACGATAAATTGATTCGGAATATTTTTAAATTGAAAATGATATCTGTAAACAAACGCTAATGCTGCTTATGAAATTTTTGACCATAAAATATTACACGAAATCTAAGAAAATTAAAAATAAAATTCGAAAAAGTCAGCAATAGCAAAAACCTTGTTTAAATGAAACATATTTGGGAAAAATCTTAAACTAAAACTTTGTATGTATAAGTATATACACTAAAAAAAAGCGTACTGAAAATCAATGAATTTGTCGTAAAGTTTAAGATTTCGGCAATGATTTCGAGCCAAAGACAATCGCAATAAAAATAAGAATGTTTTATAGTTAATTTAAAGACATGAATAGTACTTGTTTTGAGGAGGCATTTCATAGAATCAAGAACTTTGTGTAATAAAACTAATTATTTTGGCCTTAAAATAAGCACGTTTTGGCGTAAATTTAAGTATGACACGTGCTTATTTGTAGTAAAATATCATAAAATTTAAAACTTTATCGTAATAAAATTTAAAATGTCTGCCTTTGATGTTAGAATGTACTAGTCATTAATTTAAGGCATACATGGATTTAAATATAGTTTTTTAAAATATATATGGAAAATTCTTTACATTGTATTTATTATAATTTTACTTTTATTAATGAATCATTTATAGTGTTAACTTCAAAAACACAACGTTTTATCTTTCTAAAAATTGGAATTGTTATATTTTTATTGGAAATACAAAAAATTGATAATACATATTACGGAAAACTTTGAACATTTTATAATTTAAAACGCTATTTTAGTTGTCTAAAGACAAGCCCTCCAACGCACTAGCGAAATATTTGACGTTTGACCTTGTTCAAATATTTGTTATGGATTTGTAAATCTCTAGTGGGTTTAATTTCTCTATTTATTGTCCAAGAACAATTTGCATTTGAACCGACATCAATGATTTGAACAAGGAATTTGCTGGAATTTAAATAGAAGTTGTATAAAATAAATATTATATAATTAGTTTTACATATCATACAATTTGTAGTTTTCAATTATTTGCTTCACTTTGAAAATTTAGATCCCCACTACATTTTTCATATTTTCATGCAAAGTTTATTGCGCGATCTTAAAATAAAATAATCTGAAAAGAAATCGAACAGAATGATTTTTGTACAAAAAAGTATCAAATAAATTTCATCATATCACAGTAATAAGATTTTGGAAAATAAGATACCTATATATTTCAATTTTTCTCATATAATACTTACGTTGAAATATTTGGTACAGTTGTTCACTCTTCAACGACACAAATACTCATAATAGACCCATTCAAAAATTGTTTTACTAAAAAATGTAAAAAATATATTTATATAACAAATTTTTAATTATACAGCTCAACAAAACAAAAATAGTTTTGCTGCGGCACAGGATTTCGCAGCCGATTTGGATATATGAGATAATAAAGATCTTAGCCTTAAATGTAGTTTCTTTGAATTAGTTCTCGCGATAAATAATATAGAGAGTGATACACATATTATAGCATAACTCGAGAATAATTTATACGAATTATTTTGGGAAAGTTTTAAATGATCCAAAGTTAAATAGCCTTCAACTTCTTCAAACACAAATTTTTCATCCGTTCAGCTGTTTCAAATTCATATTTTTTTTTTAGAAAATTTTAATAATTTTGAAATAAACGCGTAATTAAAACAACGACAAATGCTCAATTATAAAAGGTTTATTAACTTTTCATAAAGTCTGATCGGTCATGATTAAGATTAGATCATTACGAAAAAAACAATGCATAACTTAAAAAGTTGTATCGAATTTATTAAATCTACCCCGAAATTTATTTCACCTTCAGACAATGTCCCGATCAAAAATTTCACAGAAAATCTCATAGAAATGCTTCTCTTTTCTTTTTTTGAAGTTGTGCATCGATTTCCTTCGGAATAGTTTCATTTTATCGTGCATTACGATACAATAATAAAAATTTAATAATTCAATACTTTTCGACATTTATATTACGCGTTTTTTACAAATTATTAGAATTTTCTCAATAAATAGGGTTTAACGCTATCTCGTAAGATGTCGCCGAACGGATAAACAATTGGTATTAGAATAAGTTTACTTAATTTTGCATTATTTAAAACTTTCCCGAAATAATTCGTATACAAGATTCTCGAGTTATGTTATAATATGTGTCGCAACCTCTCTATTTTTGTAAATAGCGATTAATCGCGAGAACTAGAGGATGTTCAAAGAAACTACCTTTTAAAGTAAGAACTGTATTACATATATATCCTAATCGGCTGTGAACCCCGTGTCTCAAAAAAAAGTTGACCAGCGTATTTATAATACATACATTTCCATATTTCGAGAAATAATGTTACATTTTGCTTTATTTATGCGCTGTTAGCAGTTATTTTTAATAAATATTTACTATTAACAAAATTGTTTTCCTAATTCCATAATTTGCCAATCATTTTTGTTTCAGTTTTATAATATAACATTTTAAAATTTCTATAAATTTTGCTTATTGTCACTTTCAGTATTACAAAACCTGTTATTCTTATTTTGTTTGCCCAATTCGTTTTGTAGTGTTCGCGCATAATTCTCTTCACATAACTTACTAACAACATCTCTTTCATAACTGTGTGTAAATCACCATAAATGACATACAGCCAAAATAATTAAGACGCACAACATCTATCCCTTTTCCTTATCAGCAAGCCACAACCACATACATGCATACACACATGTGAAATCTACACGCACGAAATCTATACATTTATGTATCCCTTTTTTTGATTCTCTTGTTGCTGCTATGCGATTTGCCAATCTATTTATGTCCACACTTTATTTTTTATTTGTTTCAGATATCTGTTTTCATTAAGCAAAAATAACTGTTACTGCCCATAATGAAATTATTTTCGGAATAATATGGAAAAGTAAAAAAATATTTAAATACAAATACACTTTTGTATGTACACGTACGTCTACTTACATATTTCCAGCAAGTTCGTTTTCTTACAATCCGCGACGAAAAAAACCACAACCGTTTGCTTCTATCATTTCTCAATAACTGACGACGTAAAAGAAAACAAACGACGAGTTACTTCAAATTTTCAGAGAGCTCTTCAACATTCCATAACAATAATTGACTCGCACATTAACAAACATTTCTGATTCTCCGAGAGATAGAATAATTCTCCGAAAGAGAGAAAGAATAATTCTCGGAGAAAGAGAGTTAATTTAAAAGTATGTATTCTTAAAAATAATGGCAAGAGTCATAAAATTTATTACCAAGACAACCTTTCCTTTATGGGGAGCTCAGCCTTAAATTTATTACTCAAATATCTCATACTGTCAATTAAGTCCGATTTGGCATTAAAACTATGACGTGGCCACGTCATTGTTTTAATGTAGAAAATCCTAAAAATTATTGAAATATTACATAAAATAATGCGGATTGTCACAAATTTAATGATTTTTTTCTTTAATTTAAAGGCTTACAGTTAAAGAAGGGCGTACACAAAACTAATGATTACATAGTGATTAATTCAAATTCAAAAAACTTTAGATTAAGGAAAATTTCGTAAAAAACATGTAAATTTTCATTATTTTAACGAAAATTGTGATTGAATTAATGCCGAGGCCGCATACTTAATTTAAGAATGTGCAATCATTAATTTTATTACTATTTTTTTTTTCAGTGTAGACACCTATTTTATTTGTGGATGTTAGTTTGCATATATATTTTGTTGTATGCAGCGCCCCAGTAGCATAATCGACTACTAACTAAGGGGTCGTGGGTTCGATTCCCACCAGAGGCTCTGGTCTGTCGCTGTAAACATTTAGCCATATGGTTTTTGTAACCCGTCCTTTCCCTGGACCTTAAAATTATAATATAAATTTACTTGGTATTGTAATTCATATAAATAAATAAATAATAATAAATAGTTTGTTGCATTATGATAACAAAACAAATCGTCGCAAAAATCGTCATGTCCTTTTTTGGTACTAAAAATCGTCAAAATGATAAATTGTTATTTCTGGCAACAATGGCGATATATGTTACCCCCGAGCGCAGTAGAAACTGTATTTTATATCCGATCAGTACGAAATTGGGCGGAAAGAGGCTTCTTATTACATGAATAAACACTGACAAATGAAAATCCGTTCAGATTTAGATTTATATATATGTTCCTCCCGATTTGGTACCCAAGCGCTATAGAAGTTGTACTCTACTTTCGATCATTACAAAGTTTGGCAGAAAGAAGTTTCTTAATTTAGGAATGAATTTGCGGATAAACGGTTCAGATTTAGATATAGCCACATATATACACGGGGGAAAATCGTCATTTTTGATATATTTGAATTGGAAGAAAATATACTAGGAAACGATTTTTTTAAATATTACATATTTGTTAACAAATAAATTTTATTTGAAAATCGAGAAATTTTGTTTGGAGCGCATATATTAATATATTAGAACATAATTTATTTGCAAACTGACTTTCACAAATAAAATATGTGTTTACACACAGACAATGTTATTGTTTAGGAAGTTTTTCAAATATATTTTATTTAAAAACTTTGCTGACTTATTCGAATTTTAGTTAGTTTTTCCTAGTTTTCGTGTTAAACTTAATAGCTAAAAACGTCTTTCAATTTATAAATATTCCAATTAATTTTTTCTGAATCCATTAATGCAATTTATGTTTACGAAAGATTATACGATTTAAGTTTTAATTAAACTTTACAAACATATAAAATTTATAAAAAAAAATTGCTCTTTGAACATCTGAAAACGTCTTGTCTTTAAATAAAGGCATTGATACATTGCCAAAATACATAAATACTAATTAATCTTTGTTTCAGAAATACTAGGAAATTTTAGAATAGGAACATATCTTTGTTTAGAACAATATCCTCCCAAACATATAATATTTGTGTGTGTCAAATATTATATATTTGGAGTGTACCCTAAACATATGAATATTTCAAGCCGAATATGTTTGGGACAATATACTACAGAAGCGATTTTTTTCAGCGTGTATGCTTTATATGTATAATTTGACAGAAATTAGGTTTTTTGATCCAAGCTGATGAAAATCTGATTAACATCTTTAACTCCTCCTTAAAATAAGCCTTGATGAGGGGGTGTAGCTAAGTATGAAACGAAACCAATTACATATTCCCAATTATTATCGCAATGTTTTTTTTTCACATTGCTAGGGAGGTGTAGGGTATTATAAATAAGTAGTCGGTCCGTCCGACTTTCAGTCTTTTCTCACCGGTTGTTTTTATTATTTTCTCAACCGAAATTCAATTAAGTTTAAATGAAAGTTCGTCCTTCGATTAAGTTAACATCAACAGCGGTATCCGTGGGAAATAAAAAACTTCTATTTACACGAACATTTTCATTCACTGCAGTGCATTGGTGTAATGAAGTGGTTTTTGCGGTCCGTATATTGCATATAGCCTCGTATTTATTTGCACTGGATTTGCCATAAAATCACTATAATGAATGACAACAGCATTAAAGCTGCAACAGAAACGCAGGTGTTTTTAAAAATGAAATTAAATTAATATTTGTGTTCTGTGGCATATATCGTCGCACAGTGGGCTAAAATGGAAAAAATGGACATAATTCTGCCATTTCAAAACCACTTATCGTATGGCGATGAAATTTTAGGTGTGTATACAAGAGGTGTTAGAGAGTTTAAGTTCGGAACTTGGGCCCCTTATCTCATACAGGGGCGGAGCTACAGGGCCCTAAAGTTGACCACCTCGGGTATACAAAATAAACATTTTATAGGTTGAAGATAGCTTGAATAGTTTCCGAGATGACATTTTTTCAAAGATTTGAGTTTATAGGGCCATAACATTCTTATTTCTTCACATATATTGTAAATTTTATTGACAATCAATGAAAAAACACGCGAACATAATCGGTAAACTTTGGACTGAGATATTGGCTAAACTCCAAAGCAAAGTCGGTGAAAAAATGAAAAATTCAAATTTAAAATCCACATATCTCGGAAACTATTCAAGATATCTGCAACCACTAAAACCGGACACTCCATTCAAAAGTTAGAAGCCGATGAACATTTTGTATACCCGAGTTGGCCAACTTTAGGGCCCTGTAGCTCCGCCCCTGTATGAGATAGGGGGCCCAAGTTCCGAACTTAAACTCTCTAACACCTCTTGTATACACACCTAAAATTTCATCGCCATGCGATAAGTGGTTTTGAAATGGCAGAATTATGTCCATTTTAGCCCACTGTGCGTCGCTTGCATGGCCAACTGACAGATCTAACATTTTCAAAATTGTTCAGAAGAGGAGATTTTCTCTTTTTGAGAAAATGTTGCTTCTTCCCCATGGATTAATATTTATTATACAATTTCCAGTTTGTTTTTCTTATTATATACAAAACTTCCTATTTCCCAATATTCTTAAAAAATGAAAGATAATTTTTGAAACAATTCAATTTTAAATTCAATAATGCCAGATACATCGAAAATGTGTTTCCGTTTTTGGAGATAACGGTAATAGCTACATGCTCAAAACGTACACTAGGCCGGGTCACCAAAAAAAGATACCAAATGCGAGGGGGAATATTAATGCTCACCTCAAGACAATTGCAAAAACATTTTTTTCATTTTTTCAGAGCCCGCGGAATCGGCTCAAAATCGTTTTTTTATCGTATCGGGTCACCATAAAAAAGTTATCACATGCGTGGCGGAATATGAAAGCTTACCTCGAGACAATTGCAAAAAAAATTTTTTTTAATATTTTGCCAGCCCGCGGAATCAGCTCAACATTGTTTTTATCGTAACTTTTTTGTTTGTACCTCGATTGCCACATGCACATTAAGAAACTCAAATAACATTTTTATCAGTGTATGGAATTCATTTTTCTTTTATTCATATTAAGGATCATTAAATTTCATTAAATATATATTTAAAAATAATGGAATTTAAATACCCCCTGCTCGTTGATGCATGTGCGGCATCTTACTGCTTGGAGAGCTGAGACAGGAACGCCGCAACTGTTTCTCGAATGGATTGCTTTAGTTCATTCAAACTTCTTGGTTTTGCTTTGTAGACTTTCTATTTGCAATAACCCCACAAGAAAAAGTCAGGTCAGGTCAGGCGACCTGGGGGGCCAACGGAATGTGGAGTTTCTGGATATCAGCTTATTGGGAAATTTTCATCGCAATTCTGTCATAACAGGCTGGGCTATGTGAGAAGTTGCACCATCTTGCGGAAAACACGCAGAGTTGAAAGAAATTATCATTCGGCGTAATTCTGGATAGAAAACTCTCAACATGCTCAAGTAACGGTCTCCAGTAACCGTAACGGTGTGACCGTTTTCTTCGATGAAGTAGGGCCCGACAATGCAGCGTGATGAAACTGCACACCAGACTGTGACACGAAGTGGATGCAATTCCGTCTCATGGAGTATCTGTGGGTTGGAAGCTCTCCATATTCGACAATTTTGTTTGTTTAAATCGAAATGGGCCTCGTCAGACATTAAAAGACAGTTCACCATGTTTCCGTCCTCTTCCACCATTTGAAGCATCTCCAAGCGAATCGGGAAGTCTGCTGCGTTCAGTTTGTTGGCCATTTGAATTTTATATCGAAATAACTCCAAAACTTTGTGCATAATTGACTGCAATGACTGTCTGCTTATACCCATTTGAGCAGATAAGCTTCTTGTCGAAACTCTTGGATTATTTTATATAGCAGCAGCTACAGCAGCGATTGTTTCCTCCGTCCGAACTGAAGGGTTTCGAAGGTAAGGTCTTCTGTTGACTGTCCCATGCTCGGCATAATTGTTAACAAGTCTCATTATGGTCCATCTGCGCCTATACTCTCTTTGAACCGAAACTACAGACTCCAGTGCGTGATAGCAGGGGAAAATCCAAATTCTTGTTTCAGTGTCCCAGTTAACTATTTTTGTTAAATCTAAAAATTAATCTGCAAAATAAAAAAAAAAATTAACCAGATTCTTTAAAAAACGATTTTTGAGTTTCTTGATGTGCGATATTCATCAGCCACCCTGTATATGTTACTTCCAATTTGGCCTTTTAGCTACAAAATCTGGGTTTTACATCCAATCATTTAGAAATTTCAACACGTAATGTGATGTAAGAAATTTAATTGTTTTGATATAGCACACAATTTTAATAAAATTTGCCATCATCAAATTGAAGAAGGTATTCACTAAATCAATGGAATATTTACATCAATTCAATGAAAAATAATTGAAGTAACTTTTTCATTATTTTGATGTACCATTTTATTTTCAGTGTTCTAACGAAAATGTTTTTTTTTTTAAAGTCAACTTTTTTTATTTTGTAACAACTGTTACTAAACCACTGCTTCTACGTGAATGGGATATTTCTAACATTTGTAGCAATAATTTCCTTCAATTGAATACGTATCCCGGCACTATAGGGCTTATACTTCAAATACTAAAGGGAAATTCCATGAAAATTGGAATTTAAGAAAACAAATTTTACCATAACTTGTTTTAAATATTTTTTTTCGTATTTAGTATAGTAAGTTACACCAAATATCACCAGCGCCTATAGAAACGCCAACTATGTATTCGGTTGAACCCTATAATTTTCTGCCAACAAATGTCAGCTCACTGTAAAATCGAGCTCTAACCGCCAAAAAGACGTAAGGGCCACCATGATTTATTCCATTTTTTTAGGGAAATCGTTTACTTATGACAAATGGCATCATGTGTCAGATATTTGTTGCTGTAAAATGTACCGTTATACTAAATTTCACAGTTATATAAACAGATGTATGCATTACATATGCATTTAAACTAATAATAATCGCAAAAGGAACCTTCTCCTCTAATTTTTTGTGAGTGGCGCTTACGTCTTTTTGGCGGTTAAGGCTCGATATCACATTTGGCAAATGTTTATCATTTGCTTGTTTTACACAATTTTGCTGTTAGTTAACAAACATCACAGCCATACAAAAAATAAACAGAGACAAATCAACCGAGCTTCACTAACAACACTGACAACTAATTGCCATAAAAGTGGTTTATTTTTTTTTTCTAACAAATATTTTGTTTGTTTTTTTTTTTGGTTTTTGGAAGGATGCCACCAGTGATAATGAGATTGAATCAAAAGCAATCAAAAATTACTAATTTGCTTTTGGTTGCATTCAGGCGTAGAGATTTAGATATTTTTTGTTACAAAAACTGAACGGATTACGGCACTAAAATCCAGGCATAATTTATGCCACACAAAAAAAACACACATAAAGCGCTAAAGATAAACAAACTTTATGTGTAAATGGTGGGAGACCAGAGGAACTAATTATCATAAATCATATGCATAAATTAATGTTTTTGGCAAATTAAGGCTCATTAGGATTTGAACGCTAAGAAAATGTATGTTTGAACATATATTCTGAAGTGATATTAGACGAAGGCAAAGATAACAAATGTACTTGGGCGATGTTATTCCAATGAGTTCCTAATTACCTGAGAGGAGGTTTCACTAATTTGTGCTTAACTAATGTTGATTTATAATTTGTTAAAATGAGATTCTATGTGGTTACTGTTTTCTATTGGTTTTCCCTGAAGTATGACGTGATATTTGTAAACCACTTTGGCGAAAATGAATCTAATGGCAATCCCGGGGATATATGTACTCCTACAATTAAAAATGTTTAGTCATAATCAGTTAGAATATTTCAATTGCGTAATGCGACTGAAGTACGCTCTCATCTGGTGAGAAACATAATATAGAATTTTTCATAAAAGGAGATGCGACAAACAATTTTAGTCATTCTTTGGCAGACAAAAGACATTAGAAAACCAGTAAGGAAAGGCTAAAGTCGGACGAGGCCGACTATATAATACCCTACACCACTTTCGTAATATTGAATAACTCTGATTTTGATTTTGTAATTCATGTATAAATTGTTTACATAAATTTACTTTTGGGACATTTTATACTTAAATAATACCCTGTGAAACAGTGTGGTGTAGGGTATAAAAACGATTGGATCTAAAGAGCCAAATCGGATGAAATATATATGGGAGCTATAGCTAAATCTTTACCGATTTTCTTCAAATTCTGCGATGTTGGTTCATGGATTAAGAAACTCCACCATTCTAAATTTCAAAACGATTGGATGTAAAATATAGCTTCTATAGAACTAAAGGGCCAAATCGGACGAAACATATATATGGGAGCTATAGCTAAATCTTAACCGATTTTCTTCAAATTCGGTAGTGTTGGTTCATGGCTTAATAAACTCTACCATTCTAAAACGATTGGATGTAAAATACAGCTTCTACAGGACTAAAGGGCCAAATCGGACGAAACATATATATGGGAGCTATGGCTAAATCTTAACCGATTTTCTTCAAATTCGGCAATGTTGGTTCATGGATCAAGAAACTCTACCATTCTAAATTTCAAAATGATTGGATGTAAAATACAGCTTCTATAGAACTAAAGGGTTAAATCGGACGAAACATATATATGGGAGCTATAGCTAAATCTTAACCGATTTTCTTCAAATTCGGTAGTGTTGGTTCATGGATCAAGAAACTCTACCATTCTAAATTTCAAAATGATTGGATGTAAAATACAGATTTTTCAGCACTAAAGAGCAAAATCGGACGAAACATATATATGGGAGCTATAGCTAAATCTTAACCGATTTTCTTAAAATTCGGCAATGTTGGTTCATGGATCAAGAAACTCTACCATTCTAAATTTCAAAACGATTGGATGTAAAATACAGCTTTTATAGGACTAAATGGCCAAATCGGTCGAAACATATATATGGGAGCTATATCTAAATCTCAACCGATTTTCTTCAAATTCGGCAATGTTGGTTCAGGGATCAAGAAACTCTACCGTTTTAAATTTCAAAAAGATTGGATGAAAAATACAGCTTCTATAGGACTAAAGGGCCAAATCGGACGAAAGATATATATGGGACCTATATCTAAATCTGAACCGATTTCAACCAAATTCAATAGCGATCTTAACAGCTACAAAATACTCTAAACTGCAAAATTTCAGAACGATCGGAGTGAAATTGCGACCTGTAGTCGACGAACAACTTTACATGGACAGACGGACGGACGTACGGACAGACATCGTTAAATCGACTCAGCTAGTGATTCTGGGTTGTTTTGAAATTTAGGATGGTAGAGTTTCTTGATCCATTAACCAACATTGCCGAATTTGAAGAAAATCGGTTAAGATTTAGCTATAGCTCCCATATATATGTTTCGTCCGATTTGGCCCTTTAGTCCTATAGAAGCTGTATTTTACATCCGATCGTTTTGAAATTTAGAATGGTAGAGTTTCTTGATCCATGAACCAACATTGCCGAATTTGAAGAAAATCGGTTCAGATTTATATCTTTCGTCCGATTTGGTCCTTTAGTCCTATAGAAGCTGTATTTTACATCCGATCGTTTTGAAATTTAGGATGGTAGAGTTTCTTGATCCATTAACCAACATTGCCGAATTTGAAGAAAATCGGTTAAGATTTAGCTATAGCTCCCATATATATGTTTCGTCCGATTTGGTCCTTTAGTCCTATAGAAGCTGTATTTTACATCCGATCGTTTTGAAATTTAGAATAGTAGAGTTTCTTGATCCATGAACCAACATTGCTAGATTTGAAGAAAATCGGTTAAGATTTAGTTATAGCTCCCATATATATGTTTCGTCCAATTTGGCCCTTTAGTTCTATAGAAGCTATATTTTACATCCAATCGTTTTGAAATTTAGAATGGTAGAGTTTCTTGATCCATGAACCAACATTGCCGAATTTGAAGAAAATCGGTTAAGATTTAGCTATAGCTCCCATATATATGTTTCATCCGATTTGGCTCTTTAGATCCAATCGTTTTTATACCCTACACCACACTGTGGTACAGGGTATTATTTAAGTATAAAATGTCCCAAAAGTAAATTTATGTAAACAATTTATACATGAATTACAAAATTTATATAGCAGAGTTATTCAATATTACGAGAGTGGTGTAGGGTATTATATAGTCGGCACCGCCCGACTTTAGCCTTTCCTTACTGGTTTTTATTTCTGTCCGAGACCTAAAAGATTTTTTATACCCTCCACCATAGGATGGGGGGTATATTCATTTTGTCACTCCATTTGTAAGACCTCGATATAATGATCTGAGATCCCATAAAGTATAAATATTCTTAATCGTCGTAAAATTCTAGGACGATTTAGCCATGTCCGTCTGTCTGTCCGTTGTAATCACGCTACAGTCCGTAATAATAGAGCAAGGTTGATCAAATTTGGTAGACATATTTCTTATAGTTGCAGATTGTTTGGGATTGCAGATGGGCCATATCGGTCAATGTTTTGATATAGCTACCATATAGAGGTGACTCAAAGATACTGTTTTTGAGCCATAGATATCACAATTTTAATTTTTGTGTCGTCGTGAAACGCCTTGTCGGACCGCATTGCAGAAATTGGTAGAAAAATTCGAGCTGTTGGGACAAGTTAGTGATGTGAAGAATAAAACCCGTGCACGTCGCTCAAGAACAACTGAGAATATTGCTGCTGTAGCCCAAAGTGTTGAAGAAAACCCAGGTTTGTCCATTCCTCGTCGTTCTATGGAATTGGGCATTCCCCAAACGTCATTACATCGTATCTTGCATAAAGACTTGGGTCTTACGACCTATAAAGTTCAGTAAACACAAGAACTCAAGCCGGCCGATCATCAACAACGTCGTGTGTTTGCTGATTGGGTCCTTGAAATCATCTTGACTGATGAGGCCCATTTCCAACTCTGTGGCTACGTCAACAAGCAAAATTGTCCCATCTGAGGCTCGGAAAACCCGAGAGTTATTGCTGAGAAGCCTCTCCGTCCTCAACGTGTTACTGTTTGGTGCGGTTTACGGTCCGGCGGGGTCATTGGACCTTACTTTTTCGAAAATGAGGTTGGATCAACAGTTACGGTGAATGGATTGGGCTATCGAGAGATGATTAATGTTTTTTATGGTCGGAGTTGTTTCCGGACCGTGTTATCTCTCGAAGAGGTGATCACAATTGGCCACCGAGACCTTGTGATTTAACACCTTGCTACTTCTTCTTTTGGGGTCACGTGAAAGATAAGGTCTACGCCAACAGCCCAGCGTCGATTCAAGACCTCAACGATAGAATTCGTGAGGCTATCGAGGACATAGGCCAGCCACTTTGCGATTTGGTTATGGAAAATGTCATGAAAACGATATGGTCCTGTAAGCGTGGTCGTGGTGGCCATTTGGCTGATGTTTGTCAATATTAACTGCATACCTTCCTCTTTATTACGAAATAAACATCCGATCATTTATCTCAAAAAATGGCATTTTTCTTTGAATTCCAAAATAACACCTCATGTTGGAAAACCCTATATTTTGACAACAATTTTACAATATTTTGTTATAGTCACCCTGTAGATGTCGCTCCATAATATACGTATTTAAGCCATAAATACTATATTTTCTAAACATTTTACTTGAATCTTTGAATTTTGTATTTAATTAAGACAAGAATTTGTCGCAGTAAAATTTTTCTAAATCGGTCCATATTTTGTTATAGTCCACCTATATATGTCGCTCCAAAATAGGCTTATTTAAGCCATAAACACCACATTATCTCAGAAATTTAGCTGAAACTTTGCAGTTTATATTATATTTTGGCAAGAATTCGTCTCAATAAAGATTATACAAATAAAATTTTATTTTGTTGTAGTCCTCGTGTAGGTATAGCTCTCAAAAACCTATTTTAAGACATAAATACCACAGTGTGCAGGTGAAGAGTTTGGCTAAAGAATTTGCGGCCAAAAAATTTCAGCGTTCGTTTTTTTTATTAATTTACTTAAACAAAAAGGATCGTTTCATGATTTTCTCCATATCCAAAGATTTTTCCAGTAATAATATTAAAAACCAAAAACCCAAAATTTCAACGAATTGCTCTCAAATTTGGTATAATGGGTTTCTTAGTTCCCATAACATTTCACATGCGATCCATGGTGGAGGGTATATAAGAATCGGCATGACCGTACTTAATCCGTTTTTACTTGTTTTTAATAGATTGAGTCATACTATTTTATGAAGCCAAAACATATCATTTAAATTAAAGGAAATTATAAGGACTAAGAAAATGCTGAAACTGTCGTTAAAATAATTAGAAAAAAATTATTTGTTCTCAAAAAAATCGTTTTTTGCTGTCCCAAAAAAATCCGTAAAATATAGCAAAAAATCGCCAAAAAAATTGTTTGTTCCATTTGTTAAAATTTATCATCCTTACGACGAAAACATTGCCTATTTGCAAAATATGTATGGATAAATGTATAAATTATGACCCATATTGTAAAAATAGGAAAATTAAAAAAAAAAATTCATATTTTTTATTTTGGCAATTTTATTTGGGAGATACCAAAATGGGCGTGGAAATAACGCCCATTTTGTAATATACTATGGGTACTATAAAACATTACACTGTAAAAAAAATTCAGGTATTTGTAGGAGCAGGAAACCAAGTAATATGCCGTTAACTTTTTGCGCAAACTGGTCCATTTGTATGGGAGGTACCAAAAGGGGCGTGAAAATAACGCCCATTTTTCATGCGGATATAGCTTCTGCAAAGGCATTACACCCCACAAAATTGTAGGTATTTGTATGGATTGCAATCAAAGTTATAAGCCGTTAACTTTTTGTACAAAAAATACCCCGTACCACACTGTGGTACAGGGTATTATAAGTTTGTTTCACGGCAGATGTTTGTAACACCTGAAAATAACACAGCTAGACCCACCTTAAAGTGTACCGATCGACTCAGAATCACTAGCTGAGTCGATTTAAGCATGTCTGTCCGTCCGTCCGTTAAGATCGCTATTGAATTTGATTGAAATCGGTTCAGATTTAGATATAGCTCCCATATATATCTTTCGTCCGATTTGGCCCTTTAGTCCTGTAGAAGCTGTATTTTACATCCAATCATTTTGAAATTTAGAATGGTAGAGTTTCTTGATCCATGAGCCAACACTACCGAATTTGAAGAAACTCGGTTAAGATTTAGCTATAGCTCCCATATATATGTTTCGTCCGATTTGGCCCTTTAGTCCTATAAAAGCTGTATTTTACATCCAATTGTTTTGAAATTTAGAATGGTAGAGTTTCTTGATCCATGAACCAACAGTGCCGAATTTGAAGAAAATCGGTTAAGATTTAGCTATAGCTCCCATATATATGTTTCGTCCGATTTTGCTTTTTAGTGTTAAATAAGCTGTATTTTATATCCAATCATTTTGAAATTTAGAATGGTTGAGTTTCTTGATCCATGAACCAACACTACCGAATTTGAAGAAAATCGGTTAAGATTTAGCTATAGCTCCCATATATATGTATGTTTTGTCCGATTTGGCCCTTTAGTTCTATAGAAGCTGTATTTTACATCCAATCGTTTTGAAATTTACAATAAAAAATTTATACATGAACTACAAAATTTATATTTCAGAGTTATTCAATATTACGAGAGTGGTGTAGGATATTATATAGTCGGCCCCGCCCGACTTTAGCCTTTCCTTACTGGTTTAATATTTTTGTTCGTTTTTAGTACACCATATTATCTCCCACACAAATGGACCATGTAGTACCAAAAGTTAAGAGATTTTAACTTTAATACCAGTACATACTAACTAAAATTTAAATTGATAATAATCTAATTAAAACCAGTAAGGAAAGGCTAAAGTCGGGCGGTGCCGACTATATAATACCCTACACCACTCTCGTAATATTAAATAACTCTGCTATATAAATTTTGTAATTCATGTATAAATTGTTTACATAAATTTACTTTTGGGACATTTTATACTTAAATAATACCCTGTACCACAGTATGGTGTAGGGTATAAAAACGATTGGATCTAAAGAGCCAAATCGGATGAAACATATATATGGGAGCTATAGCTAAATCTTAACCGATTTTCTTCAAATTCGGCAATGTTGGTTCATGGATCAAGAAACTCTACCATCCTAAATTTCAAAACGATCGGATGTAAAATACAGCTTCTATAGGACTAATGGGCCAAATCGGACGAAACATATATATGGGAGCTATAACTAACTCTTAACCGATTTTCTTCAAATTTGGCAATGTTGGTTCATGGATCAAGAAACTCTACTATTCTAAATTTCAAAACGATCGGATGTAAAATACAGCTTCTATAGGACTAAAGGACCAAATCGGACGAAACATATATATGGGAGCTATAGCTAAATCTTAACCGATTTTCTTCAAATTCAGCAACGTTGGTTCATGGATCAAGAAACTCTACCATTCTAAATTTCAAAACGATCGGATGTAAAATACAGCTTCTATAGGACGAAAGATATATATGGGAGCTATATCTAAATCTGAACCGATTTCAACCAAATTCAATAGCGATCTTAACAGCCGCGAAATACTCTAAACTGCAAAATTTCAGAGCGATCGGAGTGAAATTGCGACCTGTAGTCGACGAACAACTTTACATGGACAGACGGACGGACGGACGGACAGACATCGTTAAATCGACTCAGCTAGTGATTCTGAGTCGATCGGTATACTTAAGGGGGGTCTAGCTGTGTTATTTTAAGGTGTTACAAACATCTGCCGTGAAAAAAACTTATAATACCCTGTACCACAGTGTGGTGTAGGGTATAACAAAAATAACGTTATGCACAGCCCTTCGACAACAATTTTGTTGCTTAGTGTTATCTCCCCATCGATTGAGCTAATTTTACCCACGTGGTTTCTGATGTATATAAGGTCTGCTGCTGCTAATTTTAACGTTTCTCTAATTATTTAATTTAAAAAGGAGAAGCAACAGTATTTTTTCCTCGAATATTTGTTTTTAATTGTACAACGTAGTGTTCAAGACTTCTGTACCTTTATATATTTTATTAGACAGAGAATATTTAGCAGTAAGAGATCGGGTTGGAGGCTCAAGTTTTACAAGAATAATATGTTCCCTGCTATCCTCTAAATATCTTCCTCAGCTACAAAGAAGTGCATTCCAAAGTTTTCTGCTTCAAATTGTTCTAAAATTGTGGACAATGCTCCGAAATATCTAACATGTGGTAATGGCAAATGGTTATCGTCATTGTGGTCAATACATCGAAATGATACTCGAGGTATATTAATTCCGTTGAGACAAAACTTTGCTCTTGAAATTTGCATAAGAAGCAAATGACTTTCGCTTATGAGCATTTCATCATTTATCGCCACACAGAGGCCAATGCAATCACGGACAGTGACATTGTCCCCATTTCGCAATTTCTGTTAAATGTTTCTGGATCAAGACGCACTCTTCACCTTGAACTTTGTTGCATCAAATGTCAATATGTTCGGATATCATTTGAGGCAGTGTGTGCTATAAATTTAATATATAAGTACATATGTGTGTATGTGTCTCATGGGTGAAAGAAAAAGTGAATTCATTTGTCATGTTTTCATTTTCATTATCATTGTTTATGTCGTCCGTCGTACTCGTGTTGTTGTTTTTTTAGATAGTAGACTTATTTTGAAATTATGAATATTCTGACACTTCTCAGTATGAACAATTGCAATTGCGATTCATTGGAAATGAATGAACGAACCACGGGCTGATTGATGCAGATGCACAGTGGGGGAACGTAGTACGACTACAGATTTACATTTTTATACCCTACACCACACTGTGGTACAGGGTATTATAAGTTTGTTTCACGGCAGATGTTTGTAACACCTGAAAATAACACAGCTAGACCCACCTTAAAGTATACCGATCGACTCAGAATCACTAGCTGAGTCGATACAGGTCGCAATTTCACTCCGATCGTTCTGAAATTTTGCAGTTTAAAGTATTTCGCGGCTGTTAAGATCGCTATTGAATTTGCTTGAAATCGGTTGAGATTTAGATATAGCTCTCATATATATCTTTCGTCCGATTTGGACCTTTAGTCCTATAGAAGCTGTATTTTACATCCGATCGTTTTGAAATTTAGAATAGTAGAGTTTCTTCATCCATGAACCAACACTGCTGAATTTGAAGAAAATCGGTTCAGATTTAGATATAGCTCCCATATATATCTTTCGTCCGATTTGGCCTTTTAGTCCTATAGAAGCTGTATTTTACATCCGATCGTTTTGAAATTTAGAATAGTAGAGTTTCTTGATCCGTGAACCAGCATTGCCGAATTTGAAGAAAATCGGTTAAGATTTAGCTATAGCTCCCATATATATGTTTCGTCCGATTTTGTTCTTTAGTCCTGTAGAAGCTGTACTTTACATCCAATCATTTTGAAATTTAGAATGGTAGAGTTTCTTGATCCATGAACCAACACTACCGAATTTGAAGAAAATCGGTTAAGATTTAGCTATAGCTCCCATATATATGTTTCGTCCGATTTGGCCATTTAGTCCTATAAAAGCTGTATTTTACATCCAATCATTTTGAAATTTAGAATGGTAGAGTTTTTTGATCCATGAACCAACATTGCCAAATTTGAAGAAAATTGGTTAAGATTTAGCTATAGCTCCCATATATATGTTTCGTCCGATTTTGCTCTTTAGTCCTGAAGAAGCTTTATTTTACATCCAATCATTTTGAAATTTAGAATGGTAGAGTTTCTTGATCCATGAACCAACACTACCGAATTTGAAGAAAATCGGTTAAGATTTAGCTATAGCTCCCATATATATGTTTCGTCCGATTTGGCCCTTTAGTTCTATAGAAGCTATATTTTACATCCAATCGTTTTGAAATTTAGAATGGTAGAGTTTCTTGATCCATGAACCAACATTGCCGAATTTGAAGAAAATCGGTTAAGATCTAGCTATATATATTTATTAGCGTATTCCATCAGGAACATAAGCTATTTACATAGAATCTCCATCTTTGTCTATCTGATGCAATGTATCTAAGTTCGTTAAATGTTTTTCCTGTTTCAGTAAAAATCGTCCGTCTCCATGTTGTCCTCGGTCTTCCGCGGTTTCTCGTTCCTTGGGGGTTCCATTCGAGAGTTGCGTGGCATATTTCATCGTATGGCTTTCGCAGAGTGTGTCCCAGCCAGCAGTATTTCCTTCGTTTAATTTGTACGTTGATATCCTCTTGTTCGGTTATTTGCAGAAGTTGTTGGTTTGATATGGTCCTTGGCCACCATATTTTAAGAATGTTGCGCAGGCATCTGTTTGTAAAAGTTTGTAGCTTTCGTTTGATCGTTTCGTTCACCGCCCAGGTTTCTGATCCGTATAGTAAAACGGATTTCACGCACGCGTTGTATATATGAATTTTAGTTTTCGGGGAAATTGAGTTGGATTTCCATATGTTTTTCAGATTAATGTATGCTATTCTTGCCTTTCCGATACATGAAAGTACGTCGTTGATTGCGCCGCCGTCTGTTGTTATGCTGCTGCCGAGATAACAAAAATCGTTGACGATTTGGATTGGTTTGTTGTTTAGGTTGAGTGTTGTTTGGTTTTGATTCCCTTTGATGACCATGGATTTGGTTTTGTCTGCGTTAATTCGTAATCCAAATTCTGCTGCTCGTTGCGACAATTCATTGATTTTTGTTTGCATATTTTCTTTTGTAGTGGCTAGTAGAACAATGTCGTCTGCGTATTCAAGATCTTCGAGATGTTGGCTTATTCTCCATTGAATACCTTTGTTCTGACTGTTTGAATAAGACAGAATTTCGTCTAGGGTAGTAATAAAAAGAAGGGGTGAGAGTAGGCATCCCTGTTTCACTCCGTTATGTGTTTTGAAAGAGTCGCTGATTTTGCCGAGGTGTGAAACTCTCATCGTTGAATCGGTATACTGTGCTTTAATGAGGTTTATTATTTTTATTGGCACGCCTTTGTTTTGTAGAGCTCTCCATATTTTACTTCTGTTTATTGCGTCAAAAGCCTTTTCAAAATCAATAAATGTTAGGTATAAGTTTGAGTTAAATTCATTGCATTGCTCGATGATTAGTCGAATGCTGTTTATTTGGTCTACGCAGGAGCGGTTGGGCCGGAATCCAGATTGTTCCTTGCGTAGGCACTGGTCCAGAGGTTCTAGAATCCGGTTAAGGATAACTTTGTTGAAAATTTTACAGACTGCGGTTGTTAGCGCTATACCTCTCCAATTACTGCATACCTTCAAATCTCCTTTCTTAGGTATTTTTATAATAATACTTTCTTTCCATTCTTTTGGAATAGAGTCAGTAGCCCAAACCAGTGTGAATAATGGGCGGAGTATTTTAGCGACAGCGTTAGGGTTTGTCTTATAAAATTCGGCAGGTAGATCGTCAATGCCTGCGGCTTTCCCATTTTTAAGCTGTGTGATAGCTGTTGATACTTCATTAAGTGTAGGAGGATCTATGCAGATTGTCCCAAGAGGGATTGGGGCAGCGGTGATAAGAACCTCGTTGGATTGGGGTGTTGGTTCGGTTTGGCATGTGAGATTTAAGATTTCTTCAAAGTGTTCTTTCCATCTATTTAGTTGATCCTCGGCGTTGGTGAGAATGTTGCCGTTTTTATCTTTTACAGGTATGCATGTATTGGTATTCTTCCCTGAGAGTTTTCTAATGACGTCGAAGACTGTTTTGAGGTCTCCGCGTTGGGCTGCTGTTTCTGCGTTGTTGGCCAGAGCGTTGAGAAAACTGCGTTTGTCATTCCTGGCTTTTCTCTTCACTTCCTTGATGAGGCGTGACAGAGTTGATTGGAGTTGAATCTTCCGTAAATGGTTTTGCTCTTGTAGCATAGCCTCTCTTGTTCTTCCTCGTTCTTCTACCAGTGTCCAAAATTCGGCGGATAGCCATTCCTTGTTTTCCTTTTGAGATAGACCGACAGTTTCTTCTGCCGTTTCCTTGAACGTGTTTTTAATTTTATTCCATTCTTCGTCTACGTTTGAGTTTGCAGGGAGTGATGGTGAGGGGTGGTGGTATTTATTCGATATGTTTGATATGAAACTCTTGTTAACTTCTTCCGATTTCAGCTTGGCTATATTGTAGAAGCGACGTTTGAGTTTGCCTGGTTCGGATAGTCTTTTATGTTTTTTAAGCGTGAGTTTGAGTTCTGCGATCACGAGATAGTGATCGGAGGCGATATCTGCGCTGCGTAATACTCTTACGTCTTGCATTGACTTGAACCACTTTTTTGAAATGCAAAAATGGTCGATCTGGCTCTGTGTGAAGAATCGTGAGTCTCTTGATTGCCACGTTATTTTATGAATCATTTTGTGTGGAAAATAAGAACCGCCGACTGCGAGTTCGTAGTTGGCACAGGTTTCCAGGAACAGCTCTAGCTATAGCTTCCATATATATGTTTCATCCGATTTGGCTCATTAGATCCAATCGTTTTTATACCCTACACCACACTGTGGTACAGGGTATTATTTAAGTATAAAATGTCCCAAAAGTAAATTTATGTAAACAATTTATGTATGAATTGCAAAATTTATATTTCAGAGTTACTCAATATTACGAGAGTGGTGTAGGGTATTATATAGTCGGCCCCGCCCGACTTTAGCCTTTCCTTACTGGTTTATGCTCATTTTTATATCCTCACTTTAGTGGAGGAGAATATTTCATTTGTTAAACTGAAAAAGTTACCGGCCCCGCCCGACTTTAGCCTTTCCTTACTGGTTTTAAGATAAGTTTTATGTTTTTCAACGTTATTTTTTCAGAAAAGTAAAGTTCCTAAAATTTTTATACCCTACACCACACTGTGGTACAGGGTATTATAAGTTTGTTTCACGGCAGATGTTTGTAACACCTGAAAATAACACAGCTAGACCCACCTTAAAGTATACCGATCGACTCAGAATCACTAGCTGAGTCGATTTAACGATGTCCGTCCGTCCGTCTGTCCATGTAAAGTTGTTCGTCGACTACAGGTCGCAATTTCACTCCGATCGTTCTGAAATTTTGCGGTTTAGAGTATTTCGCGGCTGTTAAGATCGCTATTGAATTTGGTTGAAATCGGTTCAGATTTAGATATAGCTCCCATATATATCTTTCCTCCGATTTGGACCTTTAGTCCTATAGAAGCTGTATTTTACATCCGATCGTTTTGAAATTTAGAATAGTAGAGTTTCTTGATCCATGAACCAACACTGCCGAATTTGAAGAAAATCGGTTCAGATTTAGATATAGCTCTCATATATATCTTTCGTCCGATTTGGCCTTTTAGTCCTATAGAAGCTGTATTTTACATCCGATCGTTTTGAAATTTAGAATAGTAGAGTTTCTTGATCCATGAACCAACATTGCCAAATTTGAAGAAAATTGGTTAAGATTTAGCTATAGCTCCCATATATATGTTTCGTCCGATTTTGCTCTTTAGTCCTGAAGAAGCTTTATTTTACATCCAATCATTTTGAAATTTAGAATGGTAGAGTTTCTTGATCCATGAACCAACAGTACCGAATTTGAAGAAAATCGGTTAAGATTTAGCTATAGCTCCCATATATATGTTTCGTCCGATTTGGCCCTTTAGTTCTATAGAAGCTGTATTTTACATCCAATCGTTTTGAAATTTAGAATGGTAGAGTTTCTTGATCCATGGACTAACATTGCCGAATTTGAAGAAAATTTATACATGAATTACAAAATTTAATTTTCAGAGTAATTCAATATTACGAGAGTGGTGTAGGGTATTATATAGTCGGCTCCGCCCGACTTTAGCCTTTCCTTACTGGTTTATATTTCATTCTAAGTTCGAAGATTGTCAGTATCGTCCCACTTATTCAAGTACTTCCCACACAAAGGGTTAAAACATGTTGAAATATTGATAATCTAAAAAATTCTATACTAATTACACTATGCAACAAAAAAAATGGTTTTGTGTCCGAAACCTAGAAACTTTTTGTATAGATTGCGGTATACTATTTTATGAAACCAAAACAATTTTAGTCATGGTAAAGTTTTTTTTTTACCCTCATTTTAGTGTGACGAGGGTATATATCATTTGCTACGGTCAAAAAGTGTAACACATCGAAGGAGTGACCTAAGACCCCAATTATGTTCGGCGGAAATCCGTTTTGAGCCATTTTAAGTCATTTGAGAAATGTACATCCTTCTGTCAGGCTGTCGTCCGTCTGTCTGGCTCGAGCGCACGATAACTCTCGAAAGGAGTAACGGATTGACTTCAAATTTGGTATGGGATTATTATTTTCTCTATCTCAGGCTAAGTTCGAAGATGGGCCATATTGGTCCACTCCTTCTAGTACCTCCCTCACAAAGGGTTAACATTTAGTAAAATGTTGATTCTCTAATAACTTCTATACTATGTACTTACCGAATCCTCTGTAATTCCACACATAGTAATAGTTTATCTATCTCTATCAACTTGAGAAAAATGGGTGAAGTGGCCCCGCCTCTTTTGGTACCTCCCACACAAAGGGACCATTTTGTACAAAAAGATAACAGTTTATAACATTAATACCAGTGCATAAAAATGGTAGAAATTTTGCACAGGGTAATGATTTTATAACGCCTACAATCCAGTAAAAATATGCATTATTGACACGCCCCTTTTGGTACCTCTCACACAAACGTACCATTTTGTACAAAAATGTTAAAGCTTATAGCGTGATTACCAATGCACGATAATACTATACCGCTTTTGAAGTGCCTATATTCCTGTGAAAAATGGGCGTTACCACCACGCCCCTTTTTGTACCCCACACATAATTATATCAAATCATATATCATATATAATATTATCAAATTATACCTAAATTGAATAGCTCATAACGTTAATATATTAAAGCTTACAGTTCGGCACCGTGCAATGTAGTTAAGTATCTACCTTTCAGCGAAAAATAAATGTATTTGATAAACCCCATCTGGTACCTTCCACACATATTAACACATTACTTCGTGTTACATTCCATTTTACATTACTCACAAAGTGAGGGTATACCTTAGTCGGTTTACCCGACTGAAACTTACCTACATGTTAATTATAATTTTTTTCTACAATTCCAATTTTCATAGATGGTGCCTTTAGTATACGAGTCCTGATAATTTTTTTATCCCCTCACCTTAGAGCGATATCAGTTGCTACGAGCCAAAAGTGTAACACATGGAAGGAGTGCCCTAAGACCCTAAGTATGTTCGGCGGAAATCCGGGTCAGTTTAAGTCATTTAAGTAATGTCCGTTCGTCCGTCCGTCCGTCTGCCTGTCTGTGTGTCTGTCTGCTGGCTGGTGCGCATGATAACTCTCGAAACGAGTGTCCGATTTACTTAAAATTTGGTAATCGGTAAAATTTTTCTCTAATTCCGGCTAAGTTCGAAGATGGGCCACATTGGTCCACTCCTTCTAGTATCTCCCCCACAAAGGGTTAACTTTTAGTGAAATATTGATTCTTAATACCTTCTATACTGCTTACTCAAATCTTGTGAAATTTCACACATAGTATTAGTTTGTTAGTTGCTAACACGTCAAGAAAAATGGGCGAAGTGGCCGCTCCCTTTTTGGTACCTCCCACACAAATTGACCATTTTGCACCAAAAGTTAAAGGCTTATGGCTTTAATATGTGTTCATACAAATACTTGACATTTTGTACAGTGTTTTGCTTTTATAGTACCTAGAGTCCAGAGAAAAGTGGGCGCTATTGGCAAGCCCCTTTGGTACCTCGCACACAAATGGACCATTTTGTACCAAAAGTTAACAGCTTTTAACTTTAATACCAGCGCATCCAAATGCTTGCAATTTTATAAAGTGTAATGCTTTTATAGTTCCTAGAGTTCAAAGAAAAGTGGGCGTTATTGACACGCCCCTTTTGGTACCTCCCACACAAATGGAAATTTTTGTACCAAAAGTTGACAGCTTTTAACTTTAATACCAGTGCAAACAAAAACTTGAAATGTTGTACGGTGTAACGCTTTTATAGTATCAAGAGTCCAGAGAAAAGTGTCCGTTATTGGCACGCCCCTTTTGGTACATCCCACGCATATTTACCATTTTGTGCCAAAAGTAACCAGCTTTTGACTTTAATATCAGTACATACTTTAAAGTTATTAAGTGAAATTTAAATTGCTAATAATAATGTAATTAAAACAAAAAAAATAAATAAATTTACGAATATTTTTTTGGGACTCAAGGTGGGGGGATTCATTTTCTTACATGTTTTAAGTATGAGCCCGATAAAGCGTGGATACTATTTAAGGTATTAAAA